>JAOZJS010000006.1:222521-260817 GCA_025882695.1 Amerodectes protonotaria
ATTAAAAAGCTTCCTGTGGTGATTCTTCTTTTTTTAATGGTACGAATTTTTAATTGTTGCTTTACATGATACCACCAACATTATGATGAAAAACCAAAAAAAAAATTAGGAAAAAAGAGTTTGGAAATGATAAGTATTCAAACACGCAAACAGTGTATTCCCTGTAATTATATCAAAAGAAACATTTAGATGATAACTGAAAATGTACCATCACCACCACCGCCAACAACACAAACCATCACAAAGTTACATTAGGCTTTTTTCTTTCGAAAAACAAATTGTTTCGACGACTACGACCACCACGATGATAGTGTTCTGAATCAATCATAATCAATTATTGCTCTGAAGAAACGAATTTGATCTTCGTGTTCACGAATTGACGGTCGATATTGGCAAAAGTACCACAATGGGATATGTATAACCCTCTGTATGTGTGTGTGTGTGTTGAAGGAAAACTAAACCCCATGAATATGTGTGTGATGATGCATCCATTCACATTGATTATAAAAACTTAGGTGAATGAAGGTGATCATAGCTGTTGCCTGAATGATACCGATTCAAAATTCTATTTCGTTAATTGCAGCCATATTTATGCGATGTTAAATGCTAGTGGAAAAAAATATCAAACAAAATATCACTGGCTCCAGCATCAGTTCTTCCTAATGTATAATCCTTTGATCTTTAAATTTCCCCTCAAAGATTAAAGGATAAAGATTGATCATTGCAATTTGTAAACCAGCTAACATATGCGATCGCGATTCATTCTTTTTTTGTTCCACAGTTTTGGACCATTTATTATTTCAAATGTAACTTGAGATAAGATGATCCTGGAAGGGTTGAATTTTTCGAATCAAAGGTGTTTATCTTTGTTGGCCGACAGATGGTAGCAATGTAGCAGTGAAGAAAATTCAAAAAAAGAAAAGAGCTCCTTTTTCCTTCAACCATATAAATTCAATTCAAAAATTCTAGTTTTAAGGCGGTATGATGTAATAATTTATTGATTATTTTAAAAGAAGAAAATCGATGCAAATTTATTAAATGGATGATTGATGATGATGTTTTCATTGACTGGTTGCTTCTTCTTCCGCTGGTCGTGTTGTAGATGAATTATCATCCATAGATTGATCCTCAGTGGTGGTGGTTGTTATATTCTGTTGTTGATTTTGTTTCCATTTTTTGGCCATTTCCAAAAATTTCAAATGTACAGCGTTTTCCGTTTCATTAGGGAATATATAATCAAAATATTCTTCCCAGCCAGCATCTGCTCCATCATCTGTTTGGATCTTTCTTCGTTTTTTAACCTTTTTAGGCATCTGTTTCCGTACTTCGACCAATGATTTTTCATCACCTTTTTGTTGTTCAAATTCTAACCACGCTTCTAACAACATTAATCGTAGTTCCTTTTCGGCATCCTTCAGCGATTTATTGGCACGTTGATAAATACCACGTGCTTGCATGATGGCCATTTGTTGATCATCTTTGTTGGCCAACAATTCAAATTGAGCATAGCTTATCCAAACTTTTACATGTTCTGTACGTTCCAGAAGACGTTCGTAAAGATTCCGAGCCTTCTCAAATTCTTCTTGTTCAATCTCGAAATCGATATATGCTTTCCAAATAACCTCTGGCATGTCCAATTTTGGTTGGTCGATGGCCATCTCGAACAAATAACGGGCACGATCAATCTCACCGAGGATGTTCTCCAATTCGGCAAATTTCATCCACGCAATACAATTGTGTGGAGCATATTCCAAGTACTTTTGATACAACGTTCTACATCGATCAAATTCTCGTAGCTGAATCTCCAATTCGATATACTCACGAAATAGTTTATCTTTAGGACACATTCCAATCGATGTACCAAAAAGTTTACGAGCTGCTTGTAGGTTTTTCCGTCGAACCTCGAATTTGGCCGCCATGATCCAGATTTTGGCGAACGTGAAAGTTTTATGTGGAATCAATTTCTCTAAAAGAAATTCATAAATCTCGCGGGTTTTTTCATAATCTTTATTCGAAAGCTCCTCGTAGATGGCATAGTAAATCCAAAGATAAATGTACCTTCGCCACAGTCGTTTCTCTTTTTTCAACGGAACATTAGCTACAGCTCGTTCATAGATTTCTCTGGTCATCTCTGCATCACCTTCGTTCTCCATCAAACGAACATAATCAAACCAAAGATCATAATTGTGAGGATCGGATTTCAATTCTTCTTCATAATGGGTTTTTCTTTTGTTAAATATAATATCTTCTATCTCGAAACGATTGCCGTGTTTCTTTTCGAACAGCGAATACTGTTTGAATATGTTCTGACGATTTTCGATGCTCAGCTTTTCCAATGCATACTTGTATATTACCCTAACACGATCATATTCATGTTGGCTCTCTTCAAATTTAGCAAACGACATGAACAAACGTTCATCTAGGTAATCGTCGCCAAAAAATTCAATGGCTTTCTCATAAACATCTCGGCTATTCTCGATAGAACCATGCTGTTCCTCGAAGTGAGCAAAACGGATCCAATTTTTCACCTCAGGATGAACAGTGACAAATCTTGAATAGATTCTTCTAACCCGATCGATTTCATTGTAACGTAGCTCAAATTTAACATAAGTGAACCATCCTTGTTCGTTGGGCTCCCAGTCCATCCATCTTTCGAACACTTGTCTACAGCCAGGTATATTGTTCAGCGTTTCTTCCATGTAAACATATTTGTACCAAAATTGATTGACCCGGGGTAAAATCAACACGGCTCGATCCAAAACATTTCTGGCATGATTTATCTGCCGATTTCGCATCTCCATTTGAGCATATTTGAGCCATATCTTGATATTTCGGTAGTCCACATCCAAAGCTCTCTCGTAGATGGATCGTGCTCGCTGAATTTCGTTTTGATTTTCTTCCCATTTAGCATATTTGATCCAATTGCTGAAAGCTAATCGATTTTTTCGGATATTATCTTCGAATAGTTTTCGTTTTCGCAGCTGATAATCGGCCAATTCATCTGGATCAGAGATTTTCTGCTTGGGAGGTGGTGGAACAATCTCCAATTCTCTTTCTTTGGCTTCGCGTAAAATTTGCTCCGCAGTGATCTGTATCTCTGCGGGAGCCTTGTTTTTCACTTTAGTCTTAGCAGCTTTTCCTCGAATCATTTTGAGTCTATTGATCCGGACGGTGAAAATTTCAAAATTCCAGGAACAAAACAATAACAAAACAACTGCGAAGCCGCTAATATTCTCACGAGGATTTTCGATGTTTCTGGGCACCAGATTCATAAAGAGCGTTACGCTAGTAAATTCTGGGCGTTTGATTAATCTTGTCGTTCACTTGTTTAACGCAGCATTCTTGTTTAAAGATAATACCGATTTTCATAAAAATCTTCCAAATATTTCGGATTCGCCTGGTTTATAAAAAATGGTTTGTTCTTCAACAAATGGCAAAAACGAATCATTGACTTTTTTTTGTTTGCAATGTTTCAGATTCGTTTCATTTTGATCCAAAATCGTGCTGGCAAAACTCGTTTAGCCAAGTGGTACATGAATTTCGATGATGATGAAAAGCAAAAATTGATTGAAGAAGTTCACGCTGTCGTCACCGTTCGTGATGCTAAACACACCAATTTTGTTGAGGTAATATCCGGTCCGATTCCAGTTCCGAGACTTGATATTTTTTTTTGCTAGTTTCGAAACTTCAAAATCGTCTACCGTCGTTATGCTGGACTGTATTTTTGCATCTGTGTGGACGTAAACGACAATAATCTTGTATATCTGGAGGCGATCCATAATTTTGTCGAAGTTCTCAATGAATATTTCCATAATGTTTGTGAATTAGATTTAGTTTTCAATTTTTACAAAGTGTACTCAGTTGTGGATGAAATGTTTCTTGCTGGCGAGATACGTGAAACAAGCCAAACCAAAGTGCTGAAACAATTATTGGTCTACAATTCTTTAGAATAATCTTCAATGTTTCCAATTGATTCCGGTTTTTTTTTCCAATTTTTCTTGATTTTTATTTATTATTATTATTATTATTATTATATTAATTGGATTCGATTCGATCCTTCTAATCTTCTTGTTCCATATCATGAACGTGAATCCCGAAGGATCCAAAGTGAATTCTCTACCCAGGCGTTTCTGTGTGTAATGTATCGTAACTTAACGCTATATAGAAACATTGGTCCTATATAATTGTTCCAAACATCATGCTAGAGATTAAGGTCGTAATGTCGTAACATGATTGTATGAAGTTTTCATATCTCAAAACTCTTCACTTTGATTTTCAATAAAACTACCTTGAAAAATTTGACGCAAAATGTACAAAAATTTTTGCTTTAGCTATTATGGCCTGTTTTTGGCGTTTGTAATCAATTTGAATCAATCGACATGGATCTGGGCCACCAATGAAATTCAACCGATTTCCAAATCTTCTGACCATTTGACCGCACTCAATGTTCCGTCGTCGTTGTCTAGAAATCCAAAATCAGTGAATGTTGTCGATTCTCAAGACAACAAGGCTTCAAATAGCAATAACAATGATAAATTAGAATCAATTAATAAAAATTTCAAAATCAACAAGAATACCATCATCAAGACACATGATTCTCGAGGTCTAGGGGCAAAATATTTGAATGAAACAGAATTAACATCCAACGAAGAATGTATGCTTTGGTGTTGGAACACGTCTAATTGTAATCTGGCCGTGTTTGAAGAAAAGGTATCGTTAGGGATTGATTTGGTTCATTTTCTCGTGATAATTTTATCTTGCACCATATCCCTTAGACCAGAGGCAGTTGTTATCTGTTTGATTGTGGAACAATCCAAGATTTTAAATGTCGTTTTGCATCGCATACCTTCTATACCAGTTCCATATTGCAAACCAATCGTAATTCATATTTATTGAACGAATGGAAATCACAAGCATCGCAGGAAAGTGATCTGGTGGGACTAAAAGGTAAACCGTTGCCTGTAGAGCCATCGGATGGAAGACAATCGGATGCTTCCAAGATTGTCGACGAAGTTCCTCATCATCTTAATAATAATAAGATCAATGTGATACAGGAAACGAACCTTAACAACTACCCAACGGAAAAAACCCCATTGTCTTTGAAAAAAGGTAAAAAACCCTTCGAATGATTGATTTGATTTGATTTTTTTTTTCATTTTTTTCATTAAACAGTTTCCAAATGTCGCCATTATCAATTCGAATGTCGTAACAATAGTGAATGTATTGCAATCTATAATGTTTGCGATGGTATTGCCCAATGTTCGGACGGAAGTGATGAAGCTTTGGAATTGGAATGCCACAAATCTCGCATGAACATTAATTTGAATGGCAAAAACATAGTCGAATTTGACACTGGAACAAATGGTGGTGGTAATTTGGATCTGAAAGCTCAACAACAACAGCCAAAAATAATTTCTTCTGGGGTCTTCAACCAACCACCTTACAGTGGTCAACCGGATTCATCACAAGTGTTGGCTAAATCCAATCCGTTATTGAAATATTCATCGAATTTGAATTATAATTATCCAAAGTCTGCTAATAATAATTATAATAATAATGAAGAAAACTCTTATCATCACGGCGGTGGTGGTCTCCAACCGGACTACCAAAATGGATACGTATTCCCCAATTGGAATCAATATTCAATGACAAATGGTAATCCTGAAGCAAAACAATTGGGAATAATAACCAATGAACCAACCAATAATGACCAAACATCCAGCAACAATCTATATTGGCCTTCGTTTAAATATCAATCACCACAATCGACATTGAATGGTGTTGAAAATTATATCCAGCAGCAACAGCAGCCACAACGTTCCAGCAACAATGATAATGGTGCTGCTGTTGTTTTGTACAACGTGCCTGTGTTGGGAAACGAAATCCGATCCAAAACCGATTATTCCATCCTACAACAACAACAACAACAACATCGAATTGCCCACAATCCGACCATCATCAACGATCCAAAAACTGATTCACAGGTACGTATGCATCTTATGAACGTTTCATCGATCCTTGACCATAATGGAAAAACATTATCCGGTGATGATGTTCAACAACCATCACATGCATTGTCTTCTTCGACAAACAACAAAACGATTGGCTATTCAATGATCTCCAACCAAGAAAAATTATCAATCAGAACACCGAATCTGGTGGCCATCACCTACATGCATGATAATCAGGCACAACAACAGCCAAATGGCAGAGAAACCAACAGCGCTGTGATTGCATTAACATTAGGCCTATTCATTACCTGCATTTTGATTGTGATTGTTGGTTGTAGGATGAAATCCTTTAAGAAACGAATCGCTCGTCGTGGTAGATCGTTGGCCCATGATGCTGATTATTTGATCAATGGAATGTATCTATGAATTCGGATCCATTATGGGTTTGGGACATGGTTGATCTTGAAAAATAAAAAAAAATCATGAAAATTGATTACCGAAATAACTTAGTTGAGATATACTTTGATTTTTTTTTGTGAGAAAATACTTCGATTTTCTCTCTTTTTTTTATTTGATTTTATATAATATATATTTGATTCGAAAAACTCAAGTTTGCTTTGCTTCTTCAAGAAAACGGATACTTCAGGCAATTACAGTTTTCGTCATTCAACATGAAACGAATGTTTTAGATTTTTTTTTTGTACAATTATTTTATAATTAACCGACTCGGTCAGAATAAGGGGAAACAGGGTTGTGCTGCGAGGTTTTTAAGGGAAATGTGAAAGGGAAGGGAAAAGTCTGATCAGATCCAGAAAAGCGATTAATAAATGAATCAATCGATGGATCGAACGGAAATATGTTACACGAATATCCAATCGAATAGGAAGAATATGGATTCTCTGACAATTCGAAATTCTCGTTGCATCAAAAAACGTCAAATACTCCGAACAAGAGGCTGTACGCCCATCAATTTAGAGTGATGGGTGTTCGGCAAAGACACACCGACAAAAAATATTTTAAATTAAACGTTTCGAATGGTAAATCGATTCGAAAATTGTTTATCTGCACACACACACACATACACACGTAAACTCAAAGCGGAAAATGGGTCTTGGTGATTTGTATCTAACTTCGAATGGTTTGAAAAGCATGATCTAATGTAGCTCAAATAATGTTTGGTAATGTTTGAGATTGAAGAAAAAGAAAATTAAAGAAACCAAGGTTTCCATGTGCATGTGTGTATCGGTGCATCTTTGCATTTTTCAGGTTTTTTTGCATATTCTTATCATTATTGAATATTATTATCATTATTATTATTTTGTGAAAATGGAGATTAAAGAAATGAATTTGCTTCAACCATACGAAAAAAACTCTTCACATTATCCGAAAATGTCACACTTTTTACATTAAGTAATTGTGCAGCTTTGAAGGATGTGGTTTGCAGAATTTTTAACTTCGTTTTTCAGCTTCATTCAATATAATTAATCTTCCAATTCATTATTATTATTGTATTCATTTTTTTCATATATTTGCGGATCTCCGGCGCCTGGAGGATCCATTATTATTATTATTATTATTATTATTATTATTATTATCCGTTTTATCATTATTATTCTATTTATAAAATATATTTTTTTGATACATTTACGGATTATTCTGGTCTAGATAATCTGTACATTTCATAACCGGAATTTCTGAATTTCAGTCGCCTCTATCATTATCATCGAACAACAACGAATTGGCAACAAAATCCAGAAAGTTAATTTCCGGTCGATGAACAGAATCGCAAACCACGAATATACCAAAATGTATTTTTCTAATATATTTTCTGGATGATAATGATTCAACATGAATGATGATCAATGTAGAGGTTGATGCATGAGCTATGTATATTTTGATGATTCTTATGTTCTTATTCTTATATTTTAATGATTCTAATAGATGATTGTAATGGTGATTTCTTAAGCAAGACCGACTCCTGAAATCAGATTAGAGAAGAAAATTAAATTAATATCCATTAAATCCATAAAACGAACTCACCATAAAGTACAAACAACGGCGGTTGATTATGATTTATGATTCCAAATTTTCAACAAGGAAGAAACGAGTGAAAAAATTACAGAACAAAAAAACAGAATGATGCTAATGAAGATCAGAATAAAGATGATGAAAATGATGATAATTCTGGTGTTTCGATAAATCAGACAGAAATTGAAATTACAAAAAAGAGGTTTCAGCTTCTTCAGCAATCTTTCTATTATCATTCTTCAATGATACACAAATCTGAATCCAAAGATTTTCAAAAAGTTCATGGTAAATATAAGCAAAAAAAATGAAGCGAAATTGGCACACGCAATAATGGTTAAATTCTTCTTCGAAATTATTAGAAAAAAAACGTAGATTTCCTTATCGTTTTAGTGGGTTATTTTCCTTATTGGTTTCGATTGATAATTGTTGTTCATCTAGTAAACGTTAATTCCAAAACATTAGGGGAAAAACAAAACACGCACATCTTTGAATAAAACAAAGTAGTTCAATTAAAAAAAAAATGAAAAAAATCGTTTCGGTTCTTTCTTCTAGTTTTTTGTTGAAGCGAAAAAAATTAGATTTGGACTTAGAATTTTTGACAAGATTTGTATCCAAAAAGGTTGAAGATTGAAGCAAAAAATGGATGGTGGGATCGATTTGCATGGATTTATGCGAGATGAATAGAATGAATGGATGCTGTCGAATGATGATCTTTATCAGGTAGAAAAAATCGTGTCGTTTCTTTTGTTGCGAATTCATAATTTTGAACATCTATTATTGGAGATATAAATATTTTTGATATTTTTCCGGGTTTCGGGAAGATAAGGTTTTCTTTTATTGCTTCAGGAGATTTTGATTCAATTTTGAAATTTTGATCGTTCAACGAACGTTGGAAAGTGTAACGCTTCCGCGTATATTAAATTACAACCGTTTTTTTGGCCGCGCATTCATCACAGACACGTACCGGATGGTCCCAACCACGTGAAGGTACCGCTTTTCTATGTTGCGAACATTCATCACAAACACCTTGGCCACAAGCTCTACAGTGATGGATGGGTATCTTTTCATTAAATTCCAATTTACATTTAATACAATGCGTTATGTCCTTGTCCGGAATCCAATAATCTGGCCGTGCAGAATCTTTGATCCAACCTGTAGATTTTTACCACGGACAAAACAATGAAATCAATTAAGGGGTCATTTGCATTATTATAAAAATTATTGGCTAAATACTGATCTATTGGTTTATTAGATTTACTTTTTCCTCCCTTAAAAACCATCGGCTAAATCGGAGAAAAAATAAAACTCACATTTGAACTCACCCAATGAATAATCTATGGTTTGAAACACTGAACCCAGTGTGGTTTGAAGCGCTTCGCTTACTTTCCGTGTGGTCACATCACCATTCAACGATTCTGGATAACGTTGACCTAATAAATGGAATGTTTTTTAACACCATGATAGAATCGTGAGCCGAAAGTTTTCCTCTCGACAAAATAAGAACCTTTTTCATAGCAAATATCGCATACACGAACCGGCTGGTCACCCCAGCCACGTTCCGGAACAGGTTGATATTTATCGGAACATTCCTCACAAAATCCACCACCACAACGACGGCTAGGAAAAAAGCATTAAATCATAATCCAACGTCAATATGTTTCCCAATACTAACCAATGATGTTTCTTTTCCAATGGTTCAAATTCTTTCTGACATTTTCCACAATGCTGAATGCGAGCATTTGGCACCCAATACGAAGGATTGATTTGATCCGCAACCCAACTGCCAATCATTTTCGATGGTTTTGCCGAAATATTGGTCACCGTTTCCGATAAGTAATTCATTGAATCCACCACTTTTTGTGCAGAATTTTGCTGCCCACACTGTAATGGTAGTGGTTCCTGTTGTTGTCGTGTTTGTAATTTTTCATCATCCGTGACCAATGGCATCGAAACGAAACGGCCCAACGATAAAGTCGAAAGCCAAGAGGAAAAATCAAACATTTACACAATGTGAATTTGGTACAAGTATAATGATTAATAATCAATCAAATATTCTAAATTTCCCTAGCGAATTTTTGGTTGGATTGTCGGGCATTGAACAATAAAAACACAACACAAATAAAGCATTCGTTGGTCGTCTAGCACATGCACAAATTTTTGGATTACATGTGTATTCCGCACACTGACATCATCACCACAATTCACCATACTCTCTTTTCATCAACTCCTTAAATTTTGGGTTAGTCATCATCATGTGATTAAGAACATTTACAATGAATTAGAATGATAATTCAAGTATGTAAATGTGATAGACTTTTGCATCACCAACTATCGCTGCAATGTTTATGATGATTATTGCCATCGTTCATTTTTTTTTGGTTTTCAAAGGGGTCTTTTGAATAGACTCCTTGTGGACACATAATTCCACATAGGGAAAACTCTGAAGGAAAAAATGAAATAGCAGTAATCCTCGACTGGTACTTGGCAACCGCCCTGACTTTATAGCAAGCTTTTTGTTCGCTGTTGACACGATGATAAAACTAATAAATTTTGGCTGCTTTCGGGCATTTTTTTTTGGTTGTACAATCTGCACAACTCTCTACACAAACAAACTCTATATAATGTTATTAACATGATGATTGCATCAGGAACAAACAGGCAAACAACAAAAAACCAAACCAGAAACAAAGATAATAATTTGTTACGCGTATCCATTTGCACTTACATCTTCCCAAACATGTAGAATCTCTTTGTGCACCACAGATTGTTCCGTTGGTTCCTTATTACCATACCAGTATTGTCTTGAACGATAAATAATACCGCATAGGGAACATTCCAGCACAAATCCGGCCCAAGCATATTTGGCGAACCCGACCCATGTGGAATCAGCAGATGCGTATGGTTTAGGTAACACTGGTACCTCTTCACCGCGCTCAAAACACGATCGGCAATAATAGATTTGATTGGAATATTGATGCTGATATTTACATTTGGAATTACATTTATGTGGTATACCATCATGTGAATGATTCATTGATAACATGCATCTAGACCTTTTTGGGAAAAATTCATTTCAACCATTTTTTTTTTGCTCAATGATGATATAAAACAATAATACATACTTGCATGAAAGGCAGTGTTCGGAACAAGTAAAATATTCATCAGGAAACGGATTCAGAATAATCTTGGAAACTTCACCGGAAAATTTTTGACTCAACACTTTCAAGGCATTGAAAATGACCGCTGGTGTTCGAGCAGAACGTACCGTTGAATTGGTTAAATGTTTGTGAACAATTTTTTGCAGACAATCAAAATCAGTCGGTGGCATCAATGTTTGTATGCCAACATATTCGAATGCGCTATAGGCTTCTGTGGATAAGGACATTTTGTTGAAACGCTGACGTATAACGTCTTCCGGTGCGAGATCATTTTCTGGACATAATCAAAATAGATAGATTAAAAAAAATATCTTGAAGAGAAAAAAGGGGGCATACCTTGATGCAAGACATCAGTATGGACAGTTTCATGGAATATGACAACGACTGGGCCCAAATCCGAAATTGTACAGGAAAGATTACAACGTCTGGATGCGTCTCGAAGTTCCTTGGCAAAATGTTTGATATATGCTTGCGAAGCAGAACCCAAAAAAGTGAACAAATCATTGTGTAAACGTTCCGCTCTGGTACGGTAAACAATCACATCGCTTATGGCCAACACTTTCAACAAGAGCCTTGTTCGACGGTTATTATTATCGGACAAACCCAATAAACCTTCGGTATCGATGGTGATCACACGCCTCCGACGATCATACGCACACCAAATACCAATCGTACAGGAATTTTGTGTCGGTGATGTACGAAACACTTCTTGACAACCATAGAATGTATAATTCAATGTATGAGATTTACCTTCGCCGGTATTACCGAAAATCGAAACAACTTTCAACAATGATTCTTGTCGACAGCCAAGCTTTGCAATGAATTCTTCAGTGGTTTTCACCTGTAACACCTCTTGTTCATCGATTAATAAAAAACAATCTGGTTTTTCATTATAATAATTTTCATCATTTAATTCTTGACCGACACCACCAGAAGACGATGTTGATGATGATTCTGATTGTGTCCTTGATTTACCATTCACTGGTTGATGATGATTATGATGATGATCACTGAAACCATTCAATTTAATTGTTGCAGCATTGGTCTTTGGGGGTGGGGGTGGGGATGATGGTGATGATGATGGTGGTGGTGACGATCCCAACGAAAGTTGAGCAACGTCTGGCAACAGTATATTTATGTTGGATGATGTAGGCGGAGTTGTGGATAGATTCACATCTGACCAGCCATTTTTAGCATCTAAAGATAAGGATTCATCATGATCTACATCAATCAAACCCAATGGATCATCATCATCGTTCAATAGGGTGGTGGTGCTATCCAACGGGAACAATAATGAAGGCGATGTCTTGGTGGCAGAGGTCATCATCGGTTGTTGTTGTTGTAGTTGTTGTTGCTTACGTTGATGTCGAACAATATGATTTTTAGGTTTGCTCTGTGTGGTTGTGGTTGTAACGGTTGTGGATGAAACATAACCCTCTGAACTATTATCATCCGATGATGATGGATCTGTGGTGTTAGTGTTGGATGATGAAGAATGATCCGTTTTATTCTTGTTTTCACCACCAGCTCCACATACACGTTTTGGATCGATCAAATCTTTTTCAATTTGATCCAAAACATCCTCTTCATTATTATCATCATCATCATCATCATTGATGGACAATTTTTGATTTATTTTCGAGTTTTTCACTATTTTTTCGGTCGAATCAAAAATATTCAATTTTTTCTTTTTCTTTTTCCCTGAAGTTTTACCGCTTGCGATTTGATTGTTGAGCGTTTTGTTGGATTGGGTGGTTGTTGGTGGTGTTGTGGCCAACAATTGTTGGTCAGAATCCTCATCCTCTTCAACCAAAGGATCCGATGAGGATGGTGGCGATGTGGATAGAATCGATTCGGTTAGACTTTGTTGAAGCCGCTTCTCTGAATTATCAATACTAGAAATGGTCGAATTTGTCGCCGTCGTACTACGTTTCAACAATGAAGACTTTTTACGAGCCAGCGTAATAATCGTTTGATTATCTTTTGATGATGATATTTCACCAGAAGCACAACAATCACCCAAACCACTGCTTTCAATATCCGAAATATCAATATCGTGCAAAATACTTCTATGGGTTGGATTTTTTAATGACGTTGTATCTTCCAATCCAATCGTCGCTGATGTTTGGGCTTGATCGTGTTTGATCGTCGCAGTATGCGTCGATGTATTCGGTGCGGTTGTCAATGGTAGCAATTTTCGTCGCAAATGATGGCCTAAATCTTCTTCACTGGGATTCGTTAACGATGAAAACGTCCGTACAGTAATTGACGTTGAATGTAGCAATGCTTCACACAATCCACATTGATTGGTAAGACAATCTTCGCAATAATATTCTGCCAATGTTTGATAGCCTATGATATTCAGGTTATGGATGGTCGAACAGAGTCAATGGATAATAGAATCAGAGATTTTTGTTCAAGAAAATCATTGGTAGTACGCCAAACTAGAATTAATGGCTTTCTAAAACAACAATTTCAAAAGAATTTTGGGAATCCTTTTTAAAAGGCTACTCTCAAAATATAAGAAAAAGAGGGAGAAGACTTATCCATTGGCAATGGCTAGATTAACGTAGTTTTTTGGTAAGTCAAATGATCAACCTAAAACATATGATCAATATCCCGATGTTGCATCATCTTTAATTTAAGATATGGGCGCAATCCGCCTTTTCAATCAATTAATCTAATTGATTGATTTGACAAAACAAATCAAATCAAATAAATTTGAGCCTCAATTGTTTTTTTCTGCAACGAATTGCGCCTTTTCCATTTTTTCAGCTCATTTTAAACGCTAACAATTACTACAGGTGAGTCATTCATTTTTCTACAATCCAAAAGTATGTCGTTTCCACATTTACATGCAGAAAACTCCGCACAGCAGAGGAGTGCAGGAAAAAAGCATCCTATCATTCAATTTGGCGTCGATAAAATTGCGTCGTAATAAGCTGCGTGTAATGTAAAAAATGGCCAAGCTTTTAACATTACTTTTTTTGTACGAAATTTACCTGAGCATGAATATGAACGCTTTCTCTCCTGGATTTCCTGATTTCAGGAACCTCCTCTTTTTCTCTCTTTTTTTTGCTGATTTTAATTTCATGGAAAACAGGCACAATGAAAATATTAGTCGCGCGCGCCAAATCCTGATTATTCGAAAAATACATAATAACAATGATTATTTGCTTATGCTACTTTTTTGGCTTCTTAAAGCCTTAACCTTGATTCTTTACGAAATTTTTCCTAAGAATAATATAACCAGAATCAAATTTTTCAGATTACCTTTACAAGCGTATCGTTCCTGGCAGAACGCCCTTCCCAGTGTTAATGGAGATTTTCGATTGGATTTCTTCTTGGTCGATGATGATGATTTTTTCGATTGAAAAGCCAGTTTTCTCTAAGGGACTGAGCCAAGACAAAGAACGATATGAACCAGCCAAGGGTTAGTAGAATACACAAAAAAGTATATCAAAAAAATCAAAATCGGCACTTTATTCTACTTCTTCTTTTTCGTCTCCGTTTGATTTATATAATTTAATAGATAATAGATTCCAACATCTGAGACCATCAAACTTCAATGATTTCCCTCCTTCTGTTTGAAAACATATAGATAAACAGACAAACAAAAAACATTTTAAATAATTGCAACAAACCAATTTAATTAGCTAATATTCTTTTTTTCTCGTATTCTCATTTGATTGATTGAAACATAGGAAAAAACCCTCTTGATTTATCCGTAATCAATCAATTTCATCTTTTTTCCATATCACATTTATTTGCTCTGTCTCTCTTGTTTAGTTTGCCTTGAATTTGTCGTGCGTTGTACAGAAAAAATGTGAATCTGATGATGATATAACCTTTCATTTTCCACAAATAAATCTTGATCAATAATAAATATATTTTACATAAAATTTAGTAGCGAATCGTACAGAAGCGTCGCTTAGATTCTCAAGGTTAGATCTAATTAAGCACGGATTCGCCATTCTTCTCTTCTTGCCCTTAATTGCAGCATTTTTTTTTAAAAAGGCGGTTTCTAGTCGATTGACAGATAGGAAACCCATAGAGCTCAATATTTTGATTATCGTACCATCCATCACAGCAAGGAGCATCCGAGAAAAAGCACAGTGTCAAACATCATTTTAATCATCAGCTAGAGCAAAAAAAGAACAAAACAAACATCATTCGATTTTTTCTGGCTCATTGCGCGTTTAATTTTATCTGCTCGGTACTTGGCAATCACCATTTTACATTGGAAAAAATCCAATCCAATCCAATGAAATCAATCAAAATCAATTGAATCGAATCTCCCTGAAAAATGGGTTTTGCGAATAAAGCAAACATCCGACAAACAGCCAATCAGCACACAGGCGCCAATTTCAAAAATAAATCAAACTTACGCACACATACATACACACACACCACACAGACATACATAGATTCATTCTAAATTTGGTAATCCCTCAAACACCGACAACACAAAAGTGTGTATGCGTAGAATGTGGAGAAATTATAGAACAAAAATCTACCACAAAATCGTGAGTAAAGAATTTCAATGCAATATTTGTGTGTTCAAGAGCTAAACACAACTGAATAAAAAAACATTTTGTCATGATTAACCCTGAAAAAAACAATCTACAAACAGAAACAGACTTGCACTCTTGTAAATAGAATGGAAAACACTTGGAAACAACAAACCTTTTTTCTGATGCAAAAAACAAAAATTCGTTTTTGTTGGAAGAATTTCTGGTTCCAAAATTTAAAATTTGATTGGATGTTTAGGATGAATTACGGCGATGATTAAACGAATTGAATAAATAAATCGAGGATCCTATGGATGTCAAATATGTTCACAGGATGATTTAAAACAATGATGATGTTGATGAACAGGATGGTGGACAAATTTTCATTTAGAATTATGTGAGCAGTGTTGTGGCTATTTTTGAACACACAGGTGTTGTTTTGAAACAAACCACAGCTAAACAAAACGTTGGATCAAAGTTTGAGGTCAAAATTTTATGGTGTTTAGGGATGAATCGTATTGATTTTTTAGAATGAGATCTTTAAAATTGATTTTGTTTCATTTTTGAGGTCAACGCAAATGGAACCATTCAAATCAAATCAAAGGTTGCGGAAAAAAGTGCAAATCAATTGGTTTTTGGTTCAATCTGGCAATGGAAAAAATGAAAATAAATATAATCAATCCAAACGTTGAAATGAGACAAACAAAAAAAATTTCTGCCTAGATGCTGGCTAAGACTTGTACACTATATTTTGGCTGTTTCTTCTCTCTTTTTTTTGCAGATGTTAAAAAGAGAATGTGGTTGTTGCTGTGCCTTAAAAGCACACAGAAACATCAGAATACAGCAACGACTACAAGCTTTGGCAACTATTGGTATACAGATATTGATGGTGGTTTGAATTTTTGAGTTTCTATCTGCCCAGCAAAATGCTTACCCAATAAATATTAATAATAATAATAATAATAATAATGATGATGATGATGACGACGACGACGATGATGATGATGATGATGATGATGATCAAACAGACAATAATATACGAAGCGAAGTGGCAATCATCACCACCAATAATTTGATTCAACAAAGATTCTTTTTGTTCTTGGTTCAAAATTCTTTTTCCTCTATTTCTTCATTCGCTTGATAATTTGGCTGGACTTGCACTAATTTTTCTCGATTGTTTTCTGCTGTTATGTTGGTTGTCAATGAATGAAAAAAAATAATCATCCCTGATTTCAGCATAGAATTCACAACAAAGTAAAATTTAATCATCCAATGTGTTGGTTGAATAAAACAAATGATCAAATGAAATGGACAGAAAGTCAAGTTAGATACTATTGAAACTTCTGTCTTGTTTTCTGCCAATGTTTTGCTGTGGTAGTTGTTGGTTGTGTCAAGTTATTCATTCAGTCATATTGAGGAATATGACTGTGATGATTTCATCACACAAAGGCCAAAATCAGCAGCAAAGATAAAGACTGACAAAAACACTTAATGACAAACAGGCAGCAGCAGCAGCAGCAGCAACGACAACAACAACACGCAGGTGATGGTGGTGACTTTGAAAACCAACAACAACAACAACAGCAGCAGCAGCAGAGAAAAAATAAAATTAAGATGATGATTGGAGAAGCAGAAGAAATTCAGAAAGCTATTATTTCCCCTAAAACACACACATACACACACAAACATATAATAATAAAATGATATATCAAACAAAAAAAGAACAAAAAAAATCAAAGCTTTTGGGAAACAGAGTTTTGAATTGAAACGCACATCAAAGCCAGAAAACATAGAAATAAAGGTAGAAAGAAAAAAAAAGACGAGACAAAAAAAGCAAAGGACAACAACAACAACAACAACAACACTACCAAAACCAAAACAAAAACCAAGAACATTTGAATGGTAGTGGCATTGGTATGTGATATTCGCACAGATATATAAAAAAAAATTTCTATTTCTCTCGTCTTTCTTTTCTCTGACTGACAGTTCGAATGATCGGTGGTTGGCAACAAAAACATTCAAAATGGGCCTGCGCAAAAAAGCCACAAAGCTGTTTTTTGTTTTGGTTGTTGTTGTTGTTGTTGTTTTTAAATTTCCCCCAGCGCGCGCCACCAACCATCATACAACAATTAGACGGATGGCAAGTAAAAAATAAAGAAAAAAAAGAAGGAACGCACTAAAAGTAGGTTGGTGTTTCCAAATCTTCTGGTTTAGCCTTTTTGCCATTTGGGAAATTGTCATTTAGCTTAATCTCAAAAACTGACTTGGTCTTACCTGACATTTGAGTCCAAGAACCATTTTCTAAAGAGATTGCTTTAAAACAACTTGATTTTTTCAAATTCAAGAATTTTGGAAAAATTTAAAGTCTTCCATGTCTCTCACATCCAGATTACATCGTAATGTTGTCGAGATTTTGGAATCCCTGGAACAAGACACAGCAGTTCAACACAAAGAATTGGCTGTTGTTGTCTGTGCAAATAAGAGGCGCACCCAAGCATCATCATCATCGACATCACATGATTTCCACTTTTCAATTGTTTGCTGTTATTTAGCGCTTTTTTCTTGTTGGCCACTCTAAACTGCGATGTTAGTTTCTTCACAAATGTCCTAGACGGCCTCTGTTGCGCCACCTAGTATCATGGAAGGTCACTATTGTTTCTTATAGCGTATAGCGCGATCTGGTGGAAATCAAAACCCATAACACATGGTTGTTGATGTTAACGAAAAACAAAACAAAACCAAAACCAAAACAATTCTGCGAGAATCATTGCTACCATGACGGAAGCAACCAAAAAGAAACATGTTGTTAAAGAATTGAATGATTATTATCATCTGCCAGATGATGAACAATTCATCGTACAAGTGATCCGCGGTTGCGGTAACAATCTTCATGAGGTAATCACTTCGGATGGTGAACAATATTTGGTTTCGATGCCCACCAAATTCAGAAGGTCTGTTTGGATAAAACGTGGCGATTATTTGATTGTGACGCCAATCGAAGAAGGTAACAAAGTTAGAGCCGAAATACATTCCATCTTGATGAAAGACCATATACGTTATCTCAAAGAACAAAAAAAATGGTTCGTTGAATAGATTTTGAACGTTTTTGTATTCAAGTAATATATACTTTAATTTCGAAACAACGTTGATCAGGCCTCAAGAATTTGATGATTCCAAAATCAACAAACCGGAAGCAGACAAATCAAACGCCCATAAAGAGATGGATTCGCGTGAATCGTCCGATCTAGAAGACAAAAGAGAATATGATCTTCTGGTGCCGAACATGAACCGGATCAATCATTCTGATCCGGACGATGATGAAGAGGAAGAAGATTTGTAAGAATTTTTTTGTATACAAAAAAAAGTTTTTTTCTTTCTGTAAAAGGACGAGTCAAGTTTTAGTCATTTGTTGTTAGAGTTTATTCATCGATAGATGATCGATAAACGATCGTCCTATTTGTATATAAACCCATTTAACCATGTTTAGCCTTTACGATACTTGAGCTCTCGCACATGCTATAATAAAATGTCAATAAACTTCAACTCTCTCATCAACTTCGATGAAAAAAGTTTGTCCAGAATCAATTATTAGGCCGTTTTGCAATTTGATGGTCGTTCGGCGCTTGGAAATATCTAAATTTATACATGGTGATAGGGAGCACAACGAACAGAAAGACGCCCATTAGCGATGTTTTCAAAATGGCATTCGGATTTTGGAAATCAAACCAATTATTAGTGTAGGGCATGATCGACAGAAAATAAGTGCGATAATAGTTGCCCAACTTGGTATTAATACGGTAACAAGTGTACACGCCTTGGTCTTCTTTTCGCATCGAATTAATTATGATCCTTTCCTTGTTCATTCTGATCCTTCCACCGGTGGAAAGGGCAATGGATTGATTAAAAATCTCCAAATTTCTCAGCCAAAATTTTCGGGACTTCCCATCGCTTGTAGGTGCCTTTTTTCGTTGCCATGTTATTCCAGAACTCAGGAGAAAACTTCCTTCAGACATGGCCCAACCAATAATTTCCCTGGGCACACATTCTAGGGTAACACGTTGATGCACAAATACCTTTAAGTGAACCGAATTGGGCTCGGTCTCTATGGTATCGTATATCAAATCTTCATCGAAATTTTCAGCTTTTTCCAAATAAATCGAAATATCATTCATTCTCTTGAAAAATTTCGTATCTAAATAATTATCACTATTATACTCTGATGTTATATCATAGCTGATATTTCCAAGCACACCAATTGATATGGTCCCAAGCAGACAAAATGATATGGTTATCATCAAAATTAAACGGTGCTTGATGTAATTTCTTCAGCTAAATTTTTTTTTTCGAATTATTCCTTTGAATATTGGTTGCCAGAACTTAAATATTCAACTTGAATCGAATATTGCCCAAACCATTTGGAAAATGGCTTCAGATATTCGATAAATTTAGGTTGGAAATTGGGCCTGGGCCAAAATTCGAAAACTTGATAGCGTCAAAATCTGAAAAAAGCGCGAGCTAATCAATTTGAAAAAATCGATCGTATCTTCGCTTTCTGATAGCAAGAAAGTTTCTACGATTGTTCTTGGTTGGACATGGAAATGTTCGTTTTACCCTTGGAAACACAGTACTCCATGGTTGGAATTGCGTTTCGTTTACTACATTGTGACTAGCAACCACTATTAAGCATTACTTTGAAGAGATCATGAAAATTTTCATCCACGTCATGGATCTGGTTGGTCCACAGAATGCTTGCATCGGTTTAGGCCAACAATTGGTCCAAATGAATCATCAAGTGTATTTCGTAATGAATGGAAAATATGAAGAAAAATTTCGAAAATTCTCGGAAAAATTCATTATTTTACCGTTGACGCCGGCAGTGAATGAAGACGATAAAAATAAGAAGCAACAAAAAGATCAAATAGCAATGAACACGGACAGTTTTGTTCGTCTCGGATTTTTCGATCCATTGGAACCGGTGGATAAGATCAGACAAATGATGAAAAGCCAATTGATACAGGATTTGATCGCAAACGCTGAATCCTATGAACCACAAATCAGGCAATATGTGCAACAAGAACAGCCGGATGTGTTCGTGGTGGATGCTAAAATCATGTCACCATGCATTATGAACTTTCCGATACCTTGGGTGTATCTATTCTGCGCCAATCCTTTAGGGTTGTTCGCCGATTTACCGTTGCCACCGTTCTCCTCTGGTTTGGCTATTGATGGTCCCAAAGAAGAGTGGGAAAAATTTCGTAAAATTTTGCACGCTGAATATTTTGATAAAATGCAAGCAGCACAGAAAAGTTTGTGCCTAAAATTCGGCTATCCACCACCAAAAGATCAGATTTTCTTTCCACGTTCCCCATATTTGAATATTTATCAATTTCCCGCCGAATTGGATTATGATGATACTGTTCAAATACCAGAACATTATTTTCGTGTTGATGCGTTTGTAAGAGATGATCCGGAACCATTCGAAATGCCCGAATGTTTGAGCAAAAAAATGAAACCCGGCGACAAACTTATATTTGTCTCTATGGGTTCCATGGGATCCTGTAATCTAGTTTTGATGCGAAAATTGGTAGAAATTTTGGCTAAAACACCATACTTTTATATTGTTTCCAAGGGAATGTTGCACGAACATTATGATCTAGCGGACAATATGTGGGGCGATGCTTATGTGGCTCAAACCAAAATAATTCCATTGGTCGATTTGGTTATATTCCATGGTGGTAACAATACACTTTGCGAAACATTCTATTTTGGCAAACCAATGATTGTGATGCCATTGTTCTATGATCAATACAATAATGCTCAACGTGTCCAGGAAAAGGGTTTCGGTAAACGTTTGGATGCTCATCGTTTCACCGAACCAGAATTATTAGAATCCATCCATCAGATGGTCAATGATCAAAAACTTCGACAAAAATTGACCAAAATCAGTGAACGTATGCGCAACAGTAAAAGCAAGGAATTGGCTTGTAAACGTATTGAGCAGTTGGCTCGAAAGTAATCAAAAAGGACCTAGGATCTAATCCTCTAATCTCCTTGGACAAACTTGTTTTGGAAATTTTTTTCCTAATCTTCTGTTAACAATTAGCTTTTGTAGAACAATAGCAATAAAATTTTCCTCTTTTCTTTTTAAAAACTAAATCCACGTGATTATTTTTTGCTGAACATTCGTGTTCGAGAGCTGACAACTTACGAAATAAAAGTTTTTTTCCGAAAAAAATGCTGTCCAAAAATCCATCAAAACGTTCTTTGATCATCGTTTTCCTGTTCTTGACTTTGATCATTTTAGAGCAAACTTTTGCCTATCCTGCTACTCAAGCACAACAATCACCACCATCATCATCATCCAAGCAAAAAGCCAAAGAATCGTATCGTAAGGCAAAGAATCGTCAGAAAGCGTTCGAAAAAGATGGCCGTGATTGGACACGTGATCTTTCCGGAAAACTGACCGATATATTGCGTTCAATAAATCAATACTATCGAGAGAATTACATAGAGAATGGTGATCCGAATTCGGGCAAGTTTTACGACCAACACATTGAATTCAAAAACATTAAATTGATCTGTTTTGATTATTGTTTTTAGTTGGTGCCAGAATGATTCCCATGGCCAGATTCATGTCCTGGGCTAGTGATATGGCCGCACCATTTGTGGTTTATTATTACTTTACAATACCATTGAAACGAGCGGTCAAGGATATTAGCTACATGTTGGACAGCCCCTGGGAGTTCATCAAATATCTGTTCAATTTGGGCAAACCACCCACATCGTCGAGCGAAGAAACAATCGGAAAAAGATCAAGATTAAGAGACAAGTTGAGAGGAATGGTGCGAAAAAATAGCGATGGTATAGCTAGTTGAAAATGCCATCTGATCACTTTGAATAATTAATTATTTAGTTTTTCACATAATAAAATTGTATTCGGGAAACAAAATGTCCGCATTTATTCGATGCAAGATTAAAAACCATAAATAGGTCGAATTTCATTATTGGTTGGTTGACTCTTGTTGTTTACCCGATCAATATAGAAGCAGCTGCATCTGATTGCTGAATATCATCTTTAATTTAAGTTTACATTTTAAGGATGCAAATTTTCCACGACTTTTCTACAATTAACAACATCAATTTTCTCTTTAATTTCTGCAATTGTTCCTTCCCATATTGGGGTGCTTTATATTTTTATAAAATAGAAGAAAAATATTGATATAAAAAAATCTAAAAAATCAACAAAATAGAACATCTTACATTGGATATGGTTGGGTTGCTTCAGAATTAATCTCCAAAATTTGCGCCAATTGTCGACTGGAAAGATCAGACTCTTTGAAACGAACAATTTTTTCAGGTTGGGCCTTTACCCGGAACAAGTGGCATATTTTTTCTTCTTCTTCTTCGTCGTCGTCGTCTTCGTCTCCGACATTTAGTATTCTTATGTCTTGTTTTTTTTCTTCTTGTTCTTTTTCACTAATAACATCGGAAAGATGTTGATGAGTTTCAAGAAATTTAGGATCATCTTTGATCACTGAAGATGCAAAATTTTTAAAATTTACTATGGAAGCTTCAGGTAAAGTTTCGAAATTGGTCGCGACAAATGCAACATTTTTTTGTTTTCGTTCAATATACTCAGAAAGTTTTTTCAATATGTCATTATGACTCCTAGCATGAAGCCATTGATCAGAATCGTCCTCCATTCGGCATAAATAGTAAAAGTTATTGTTGAAATAACATTCTTGTAGAACCTTCGTGATCTTAAGCTTGTTGTTTTGAGCTCTTTGCTTAATCAAATTCAATTTGCTTGGTGGTTTAAAATAGCCGGCCATTTCTCAATAGTTTTGACAAAATGAAAAAACAGGCAAAGATACTCACAGAAAAATTTGGAAAAATCAAAAACAGACAAAAGACAATATCACAATGCTCTTTCGAACCGATTGGCGTTCATCCGCGTTTTACGCAGGCGCTGCAGCTAGTGAAAATAAAAAGTACGACCAAGTTCAAGTAGTTCGTATGCTTCTTGGACGAACGCTAGACGTGTATAAAATTTAAAAAAAGCCATAAAAAATGGGGGAAATTTGAATTTATTTTTCCTGAAATTCAAGAAAATCCTATACAAATTTTACAATAAGTTATTTAAACGATCAATCGATCATATTAAGATTGATCGAAAATGTATGATAAAAAAATGATGATGAAAGAGTTGATGAAAAAAATCACAAATTTCAAACAAGATCAATCAAATAATTTATCTTAATTCAATTAAAATATGATCGCGTTGAATACAATGGTCGGCCGATTTTCGGCGAAGAAGATGGTGATGCAGCCGGCGATCTTGATGTAGGACTTCCACTAGATGCATCGTTTAACGACGATGTCATTCTTGTTCCAACATTAGCTCTTAATGGTGTCATCATATTTGGCGAATAATTCATGGCAGTCGGTCCAAATAAAGCGGAACGTGACGTTGGGGTATCCATATTTGGAGTGGTTTGATTATAATCAATAACTGCAAACAAAAATCGAGGTCAAAAACCTTTTCAAAACTTTCACACAGATCCGTAAGACGCACGGATACTTACTTCTGGGGGTTTTGGGCGAAAGGCCATCGTTTATGTAGACGATTTGTTGATGCTGTTGCCCAGGATTGATGAATCTTTTCATCGTAGAATAAATGCCGAATCCTAGCATCAAAGTGATGATTATCATCAGGAAATTATAGAGGATAAAATGGGCGGTTGAATAACCAGGCGTCGAAAATAGGTTTCGGGCTGTGGCAGGAAAATCACTGAAAAGCATTCCGTTATAGAGCTTAATCTGTATGGGAATCTTTTCGGTTTGGTTGATCAATCTGGAGTGCAATAATAGATGAAGATTGGATACATCTGTGGAGAAAATATCGGCATTTTTCAATGTCACCACAATTCGAAGAGAGTTTCGGCGAACATCCGCATCTTCATCACCATCAACCTCCTCGACATTGGCCAAAAATTTATGCACACCAATAATGTCTTCGTTTGAAGATTTGACCAGCATCTCTTCCAATACGGCCGGAACCGAATAAACACTGAAACGGCTCTCTTTGGAATCCGGCGTCAAAATGATCTGGCTGGCGGTCATCCTGAATGCAGGCAACAACGGAAGCTGAATCTGATGTAACAATTGTAATGAATTATATAGCGAATCCTCGGTAAATAGTTCGGCCAATGATGCCGTGACCATTACGGTCAATGTTACGTTTTGTTTCCAAAATGCAATTGAATCTAGTTCAAGATTGGCACGAGGCATCAACAAACAATTCCAATGATGATTTCTGTATTGAACTTCAACGTTCCACAGTGTTTCGATCATTTCGCTTTCGCTTATTGATGCATCACATGTGAACGGTGGTGGTTGTTGGCCATTGACCAAAACATCCAGATGTGGATCCATTGAACATCCGCCGGATTGTCTCTGCGAATGATTCGCTTGATCGCCATTCACCACGATCGGAACATAAATCCAGTGGATGGTGCTCAATCCGGCCAAATTTGCATCAATATTCAATGAAATCTTGGTCAATGGTTTTACTTGAACATGTTTATAAGTGGAAATGGTAGTCGAATGATTATAAACGATTCGGCCATGGCCAGGATTTAGTCCAATAAAAACACCATGCTGCGGATGTATCCAACCGATGGCAGATAGTGGTTGATCTTGTTCCAAATACCATCGGCCATGAGCACGATGATTTTCGTCCATTTTGGTTCGCAAACAAACCACATCGCTGACCAACAACGACAGTGGTTGCTGTTGATCTACAGGTGTTTCCTCCACGATGGCTCGTCCCACAACAATTTTGTAATATTGTCGTAGCTGATTTACTTCGTCCCAAATGTTCAAAATGACCGAGCCAGGTTTCAATGCTCGTATCTGCAATGATGATTGTGGTGAATCGAACGAATCGATTATATTGACGATATCGTTACGGGACAGCATCCATTTGATGTTAGATTTAACCGAATCGAATGTTCGGCCCAATTGATCATGATATTGTATCACCATGGAAATATCCGAACCAATCGGAAATGAATCCAAATTCATTAGGGCCAATTCTTCCGGTGGATATTTCATCAAATCAAATTCCAAAGATAAGTATCGAACTTTGTCTACATGTATGGCTTGCGAATAATATTGATAAACTCCGGTACGATGTAGATCACGTTGTATCATCAACGAGCTTGTTTCCAACAAATCACCGGCTTGCAATACCAAACTTCCGGTTTGATTCACCAAACGTATTTGAGAGGAAGAATTCCAAATACGATAATCGATCGCATCCAATTGATTCTGGTGCAACATCAATTCCGATTGTGGAGACATTAACAATGCACGCATCGGAAATTGCCTGAAATGATGTTCGGCTAGATCATTGGGCGAAGATATGGTCAAGAGGAATTCGGGATTAACTTGCAACTGTATGGTATCGGTAAGGATTTGATTGCGATGAATTTGTTCCGAAAGAGCATTGTTTGGTGGCTGGACCAAATCGGTAGATATTTCTACCTGAACCCGAACCGTAACCAAACCGATCGATTTGGCCACAAAATTGGCCGATATTTGATCCATTAGCTTATCGGTAATGCCGAACTTTTGAAATGATGATTCCAAAGTTCCGATCTTATCATTGGACAATGACCAAGTAATTTTTAATGATGGTTGGGCGTGACCAAACATGAACGGTGTTTCATGTTGTTCAGAACCACCAATCAAATAGATGGGGATCGTGTTGCCCACCAAAACCTGATGGATCGGGGCCCAAATTTTGATCTTTTTCAATGGAGCCACATAAACATGTGCTTGTGCTCGAGAATATTCATGATTGTTCACATTGGTAACACGAGCCGTGATCTTGGTGTGGCCAATCTTCAAAGCTTGCAGCAATCCATCCGGATTGATCGATTTGGCGATGGTTTCATCATCGATCGAGAATTCAATGTTTCTTTGAATGTGTGGTCCATCCACGAATTGTGGCTGAAAACAATTACCCACAATTAAGGTTATGTTGGAAGGCCAAATCTTCAACGGAGAAAATATCTGCACATCGATCCTGGTGGATTGTATTGATCGAATTTTGTTGGATTGTGATTGTATCAAAAGCTTGCATAAGCCCAAACGTTCCGCTTTGATGGTGAATCGAGAATGATGTTCATCTTTAGGTTGTATATCTCCAACCGACAGGAAATTATTGGAACTGGTCACCATAAAGTCCATGTAAGGATGCATGCTGGATGGAAGTTTATTGCCACGATTGTCTAGAACCGAAAATGTTCCCTCAACTTGATCGCCTAACTGAATTTTATCCACCAGATCTATTTTGATATCGATCGGTTCGACCACCGAATAAGCGACCGCGACCGGGGGATAGTCTAGACAAAGATCGCCAATGTTTATCATTCCGTTTCCGGTGTTCAAAGGGACAATGATCAATTTTCGTTTATCTTGTTTGGCTAATTCAATTTCGATGCTTTGTTTGGGTGTCCAATCAATGGAAAAATATCCAGAACCTTGTTCAATCAGCAATGTTCGCTTAAAATCAGCATGTTTCAAAATTGTGATACTATTTTCTTGTTTTGCTTTGTTTACCACTAACGGATCGGTGGTTATCAATTCAATCTCACGGCTTACATCAAATTGATCCATAAATAATCGATATTGATGATAACCGGTGATCCTACAACGAATCCTGGTTTTGTTGGCATTCAATCCTGTCAATATTTGATAGGTACGTTTCAATATCTGATAACCATTTGCACCATTCACTTCTTGGCGAACACCGTTGATCTCTTCGAACATTGCCATCACCGTATCTTTGGACCATTCAAAGTAGAATGTTGAACAATTATAAAACAGATTTCCTTGTGGATCCAATACTTGCACATCTATTTCGATCTTTTTATTCTTCTCCAACGTATATTGGCCATCTTGTTGCGGGCAGCTTGGTTTGGTTCGCGGTTTCAAAATCAACGTTTCCGGTGGTGAACATTTAATTTTTACCGCGGTCTCAGCAAAAGCTGGATTCGGTAATGTTGGCGATGGTTGATTTCCAACTTTCAATACCAGTTCAACATCACCATATTTCGAACAGGAAGCCCGAAAAACATGAAGATCCTTGTTGTAACGATAACGATCTCGTATCTCGTTGATTTCCACCACTGATGCATTGTTGGACATGGCCTGTTTATAATGACCTTCCGGATACATGGACCATGGGCGTGGTCCACCTTCGAAAGCCAAATCAATGGTGGCTCCCAATGACAATACCGCTAATTCATTGGGATGAACCAAACGTAATGGTTTGTAACAACCAATTATAGCTTGGGTGCTGATATTTTTATCTTCGCCGGTTGGATACGAAATCCGAACACGAGAATTACCCGAAGCCATACATTCGAAGGATAATGAACGGCAACTTTTTCTACCCAAACCGGGCAATATGGAATCCGGATCAAAACGAATGCGATTTTTTTCTACAATGTCCACATTGAATTTCATCCTAGAACAATCATCAAAATAGTATTTCTTCTCTTTTTGATCTTTTAGAATGGCCATCACTGCTATCGGTAGATGAACTTGGCCACCAATCTCTGCTTCCACGATCGAAGGTAAAATTTCCAACGCGTCCACCGGTAAAATATGAATCTTCATGTTAGCATTGAATATCAATGAATCGTGTACATCGGTACATGTGATGATCACCTCTCCTTGAACACTTTTAGCCTGAATGGTGGCCTGAGCAGATTGCTGAGCACTGTATTTGACGATGGCCAGAGAATCATTGGCCGACTGCCAATTGTAGCCACCACCAGTGGCTCCTGTTGCTTCCACATTAACAGTATAGGTGATTGCAGGCTGCTGTTGTAGATATGGCAAGTGGATTTCTTCCGGCATCAATTTTATCGGTGGATAAATGGTAACATCCTGCTGATGGATTAGAGGATCCGCCAGCAGATTAGATCCGGCGCCGTGAAATTCGGCAATCAATTTGGTTGAGCCGATTTTTCTGGTTCGGACCACATAGAATGTTTTGTTTAGTGAAACATGCAACATTTCGATGAAATTTTCGTCAAATTTCAAATCAAAACGCAAATTGTCGGATGGATAGAGCCGATTGTGTGCATCATCGTGCAAAGATAGTTCAAAATTATAGATTAAATCATTACACAATTGAAACTTATCTCCAGGCTTAATGGACATGGATATGTAAGCTGGCTGTTTGACATAAATATCGGTCCTGGTACGGCTAAATAATAGATTGGTTTGCGGCGAACTGGAAACCATGTTTCGGTCCTTCAAAATCAATATGGTATGTCCTTCATGCAGTGCTTCAAGCAAGCTAGATTCTTCATCGAACACGGCCACATCCGTATCATCTACTTCAAGATAGTATTGTGGATTGGGAAAAGTTAACGGTACTCGTGGCCCTTGTTTGCTGATCTCGGCACGAAACAAAACGGTTGCGCCGGGCACCAAATAAACATCATTGGAAGGTATCAATAGAAGATTGGCCACCACATGGATATTGATGGTGTCCGATTCGATTGAACGATATGCATCAGAAAGTATATGCGTTTGTATCTGTGCAGATCCTGTTTTGATACCTTCCACAAGAATGTAGGAACTTTTTTGCCCACGTGATTCCCAATATTCTACAAAATCGGGTGCTGCATAGGTCGATGTCGACCATTGACGATATCGAAGCACATCGGACGGGATCAAGCTCCAATCGAATGGTATGCCACCGATTGATGTGAAAATATCATTATTGTCCGAATAAGCGGTGGCAATTATTTTTTCTGGTTGCTCACCTAGAACTATTTCTTTGGTTACCGTTTCGATCACAATTCTATCGATCACATCGATTTCGACATCACAACGTATTTGTTGATTGCTTTTGATATCATGTGCCGTAATCACTGTCGATTGTCGTTTTGGAATGGTGGAAACCACGGTAACTATGGCTAGTTTTGAGCAAGAGGAGGAGGAGGACAACGACGACGACGACGACGACGACGACGGAGAAGAAGAAGAAGAAGACAATGATGAAGACGAGGACTCCGATGATAATGTGCTTGATAATCCTTGACCATCATCTTTCAGGTGTTTTGAATCCAAATGTTTCACCGATGCAATATCGGGACGAGAAGATGACCATCTGTAGCAGGAGGTATCACCAAATGTTATCAGGGTGAAATTGGTGGGCACACCACTGTTGTAAGGCAAAAGAATTCTTCTTTCATTGATTTTATCGCCAATAACCAAAATGTAAAAATTCGTCAATACCAAAATGGCAAAACGTAAATGTGACATGATCCTGAAATTCACCCCTCTGAATGTCATGATCGGCTTCGAACTTCATACGAACCACACAAATTGAAGGAAAAAGATTTGGAACCAGACAATTTTTGAAAAATATTTTGCTTTTTGGAACCAAAACAAAGTATCTAGAATGCCGGTGGAACCAACTATGTTTGACAAAAGCACAAATGCATATGGCGCCCATGTGAGACCAGGTGACCATTCATAAAGACTAGGGCAGTATTGAGAAGGAATGATGCCAAGATGCAAAAGAATTAGAGGATTCATTCCGTTAGCACAAAAAATATTTTATTTCATGTAGTAAAAAACTCGGGATTAAAAATTAATTTTTGACAAATAATTAAAAAGTTTTAGAATAGTTTTAAATTTTTTTTTTGAAATCCCAGGATCCGATTCCTTATTCTTTTCAGCAATCAAACATATTTAATGGATTTGATGCAAATCACCGATGTTACAGAACCGTCTGGATAGAATTGATAAATGGTCAAAAGCTCATCACCACCGACCGGTGGTAAATAAAAAGGCGTTGGACCAGAATTCTGCCAAGCTAAAAAATCTGAACAGAAATAAAAGAAAGGGAAAGGCAATGAAAAACTCTTGGTTTTGGTTTCAACCTAAACTGATTTGATCGAACCATTCGAACCGAGCATAACCACCAAATTATTCAGAGCAATCAGATCATTTAAATTAAACTGGCGTTGCCAAAATAATGGATTCGGTGGCCGTATGAATGTATAAGCTGGTGTGTTCATCAAGAATGGTCGTGGAGAAGGCAAAGGTACATGGGATGTGGCCGATAGATTATGCCGACCACCATGTCGTTTATAGCCAGAATAGTTCCATTGTCCATTGCGGTTGTTGCCATTGTTGTTGTTGTTTGATCGAGGATGTTGTGGACGATTTTGAAATCGAGTGATGGGAGGACGAGCAAAGTATTCCAACAAACTAACTCGCTTACGTTCCAAAAGGATGCGCAAGTTTTTCGAGTTTTGCTTGACAAAATTTTGCATGGCGTCAAAGACTCGTTTTAATTGGGCTACCGAATCGATAGAACGATAGACCACATCCAAATCGTGATCGAATTGGATCCGGAGCTGATCGAATTTTCTCATCAAACATGTGGAACGTCCGATCAAACTGCCCAAATATGTCAACGACGGCACAATACTTTCGTTCATTACCATTCCATTCAGCTCTGTTTGGTAATTTTGAATTTCGTCCAATAGTTTTCGCATGATTTCCGGCTCGACAACACCGGCATCATCATCATCGTTGGGGGGAGAATCGACCGATTCATTCGATGGATCATTAGTGATTGGTGGTGGAAGATCACTAAGCCAATCAAGATTGCCAAGATCATTTGGATTGAACATGGTGAAAAATTCAAAAATTTGCACCAATTCGTAGTTTTCGAGCTTAAATTAGTAGTTGTTATCGTTTTGGTGGATAGATACCATATGGATGGTTTGTACCATTCTCTTGTCTCTTTTATGTAAGCGTTCCGAGGATGAAAAATTTGGATAAAGTGAAACACCAAGATAGCACCATTACAGTCGAAAAAAACCTTCAAAACATCCAACCAACCAACCAATCATCCAACCAACCAACCAACCAACCAACCGACCGACCGACCAAAGCAAAAATTTATTCTTCTCCCATCACGGTAACCACGAACCACAAACAAACGTTCAGTGTGTGTCGTTGTGGGAATCGAGGATTTTTATTGTTGCTTGCCTCCTTTTTCCCCATCCTGACTTTCCCTCTTTTTACACCATCACCATCATTACTGGCGCAACACGTTTTGACTTTTGGGATTCCTTTTAATTTCATTTTGGTTGGCCATGTTTGGTTTTCCTAGTTGTTTGTCGTAACGAACGCGCGAGCACAATCCCCTAAATCATGTGCTTGGAGATGATTCTTGGAAACCCAGACAAATCACAAGATCGACCGAAACGCGGAAAACAAACAAATAGAGTATCGAATGTTCAACAGATGCAGAATTGATGAAACAACAAGAACAGAAAAAACCAAGCGAAAATCAAAAAAAAATACATATAATCATTCTCTATATTAATGACAATGATCATGGTGATCATCATCGTAATGGGTTCTTGTCACCACAACACCAGACCGACACAAATGGTTTTGTATAGAACAATTCAGCTACAAAATTGAGATCCTCGATGTGACCACCAACGACTAACCACACAAACAACATCAGCTATAATCACCTACGAGACGACAGATTTGAATTTCGATCTAAATCACCAAACCTCCAAATTGATTCCAATGTTCGGTCTAGAAAGAAATTGATTGCATGTGTAATTTGCGCCAAACTACGATCATACAGCGATCATAATATCAGTAAACTACATCATCATCATCATCATCATCATCATCGGCGGTGGACGGTTTAGATTCACACACAAATGGTTCGCCTGTTGTTTTAGGACTGTTTGGTACTCGATGCCCTTCACTGCAGAATATATGGATTTTTGTCTAAACAATGTGGTGAATGATCTTGTGATCTTTTTACTCTCTGCTTCAAATGATTGTACTTTCTTCGGAAAAAAAAACGAACACGACCAAGGGAGAAAGAGGGAGGATACAATTGCCTTTTGCCTTAACTACCTCATAAATCAATGGCGTTACTTTATACTTATTTTCTATGTAATTCTAAAAATATGCATTCGACTGTTGATGATTTATAGGTTCACATTTCAGGCTAAAAGCCATCAGGCTCTTTCTGTTCATAAGGCGGATCTAACTCATACAATCGTCCATATAGGCTCAATATTGATAACTGTCGCAATTGAATCTCCTCCTTCGATGCTACTGTCCTTTCTCCGCCTTCGATTTGTTCGCCAAACTCTATTATATAATTTTTGTATGACGGTTCACTGTCGGTGAATGTTGCTTCATCGGGAGATGTAGTATCCATCGTTTCGCCGAATGACCAAACATTCTGCATAGGTATAGGCCGTTGTTGTGATTCCAATGCGCTAGGATAAACAACGGTTCGATTATCGAATCGGGCATGGATTCTGGCCCATTGAAATGTGGTTAAATTGTTGGTCAAAAAATTTTGACACTTGTTGATTTCAGTATTATCGATTGAGCAGAAGACGATCGCGCAAAACTGCTCCCACCATCCATACGCATCATCCGGTCTTAGACGATTGGAAGCCATCAGGAAATACTTGGCTGTATCAACAAAATGAACCATCAAACCGATCATTGGAATGATGAGCATAAAGTATAACTTACCGGAAGAATCAAGCATCGCAAAATCAGCCTTGTAGCTTAAATTACAAAAAACACCATTATGCTCTAAGTGCAAATCTTCAACTTCGTTCTTGTCCAATACAATCATTGTGGTGTTGTTTATCTTCATTTGTTTGTTCCAATATACAGCTTGTTGCTCTTCTCCACCATTCTCAACCGGTACCGGAATGACTTTATCCACTTCCTGGTTGCAATGCGAATCCGTAGTACGAGGATTGATGGGCAATCGTTGAATGATTAAACGTTCTCCATAATCCTGGGGAAAGTTTGCGTTCTGGAAACGTCTGCCTGGTCCATTGTAAACACCACTGCCCACCGAACCTGTCTGTGTAAGAAGGGGATAAAAATAAATAAATAAAAATACACACCTCCAAATTAGCCACATCCATTATTTTCAGAAATCTATCTACCTCTGGTTGATGTCGATTGGCCGCCAACACATTAACATTGTTGCCCAACGACCAAGCCATTTGATATTGAGATGCGGCCAAAAAGGGTAGCTCATCAAACCAATGCATCGGTGTAATCATGGTGTCCACATTATATTTTGTGGCTAGGATATGGCCCGGTTTTTGAAAAATCAAATCAAAACAAATTTGGAATCCAAAACGTCCGATTTCGGTCTCCACATAGATCAGTTCACTATCCGGATCACCAGGATCCAGATTCAATTCACCGTAAGGATGAATTTTATGATATTTGGCCACCAAACGTCCCGACCGATCAAACATCACTGCTGTGTTGTAAATGTAATATTCATCCGGACGAACACATCCGGAATCTTTGTTTGGATTACATGGTTGTTTGTCCAACAATTGTGCAACCAAGTACATTTGATTGATTTTGGCCAAACAACTCAATCGTTCAGAAACGAGCACTTGAGATTCGTACATATCTTGTTCATCTTGGCATAGTGTCTTTCCGATTTCATTTGGTAATTGAATGGCATGTTTCAAAGTTGTTTCACGATCATTCAGATAGGAATACAACGAACTTTCCGGAAACACGATCAGGTCAACATTCTAATTAAGACAAAAACATTGTGAACATGAAAAAAACCAAAAAACCAATCATTTTTATTACATTTTCTTTGGCCAATTCGGTTGCATTGATGAAGACACGGAAATTCTTATCCACCGTTTTTTCAATATTGTCCGGTTCTAATTGTAGAACGTGATCCAAAACGGCTGCTGTGTAACAAGTGCGTATAACCGGATCGTATGTTCTAGTGTAGTGAATAGCCACCAAAGCCAAAATAATCAAGCAGAAAGCGGCCAAAATGGCCAGATTGGCGCGCATTATTGACCGCATGTTTTGAAGCCGGGGACTAGCGGAAATAAATTCAAAAAATCCGTAAAATCCCAATCCAGAAACTTAATTGATGGAAAATGCATCAAAATGGAAACTTGGCATCAAAAGTATTTTTCAGAATGGAAATAATAATTTTTTGAAAAAAATCCTACAAATACTAATTATACATTTTTAGGGTATTCATTGGTTCCTCCCCTAAAATCCTTAAATTGCAACCCACTACAACTAATTATGCTGTGTTATAGTGGATTGCAATTTAAGGATTTTAGGGGAGGAGCCAGTAATAATCTCCCAAAAAATATACAAAACTTCTAATTATAGCACAATTGAGGTGGGTGTTAACCAAAATCGTAAAAAAATTCAAATTTTTTTCTTTATTATAGTCAACTTTTTTTTATGATCATCATTTATTAATTAGTAGTTTGGTTTTTTTTCCAGAAACCGGGTTCTGCCGATAAGGTGGATCACGGCGATATGCTCGTCCATACAACGATAAAGTTGTTAATGGTAATAAATTTTTATAATCATCTTTGGAACCGAATTCAATGTAATATGACCGCGTTCTTTGACTTTTATCATCATCGACTGTTTTATTTTCATTCATCACATCTTTTTCCTGCAGTCCATAATGCCAAACATTTTCCATTGAAATAGGGGTATGATGGAAACCGACCGCATTCGGGTATATTGTAGCCTCGTCGCTAATGATAGCATTTAGTTTTAAATAATTGAATAATTGAAAATCATTTGTTGAATATTCATGGCATTCATCTACATGGTTGTTATCCACCAATATCCGGCAATAGGTTACAGCGCAGAATTCTTCTGACCATTGATACGATGGATTCGGTCGGGTTCGGTTGGAAGCAATCAGGAAATATTTCCCTTCTGAAATTTAGCAAACAACAATATGTGAATATCAGGGGGAAAAAGAGGAATTTTCGGCGAAAAATATGCCTTTTACCTGTTAGATTCAATAAAGCGAAATTGGCCTGATAATCAAGCCGACAGATTACACCGTTGTGCTGGGTTTCCATGCCAACCTGTTGATCGGTATCCAATGCCACCAAACTAATATTAGTATTATCCATTTGTATGTAATGATGTTTAGATGATTCTGGTAGCATATTCTTAACCGGAATTTCAATGATTCGATCCTCTTTTGAATCACATTGCGCCGTAACGGAACGTGGTTTTATTGGAACGTCCGCCAATAGCAAGCGTTCACGTCCGGTCTCGTTGAAAAAATTGGCCACCAAAAAATGTGGCCAATTTCCGCCGCTGTAGATTCCGCTTCCCAAGGTTCCCACCGATGGATGATGGATATCGGATGCTAAAAGATTGACATGATTGCCTAACGCCCAAGCAAATTGCACCTGTGTAGCGGATAATAGTGGTGCTTCATCAAACCATTGGGTCGGGAAAATCATAGTGTCGATTGCATGCTTTTCGACAAGTGTATGGCCCGGTTTTTCAAATATTATATCAAAACAGATCTGCAGACCTAATCGTCCAAGATCTTCGGTCTCCACCCAGATCAATTCATCGTGCGGAGGATGATTGATAAGCATCTCGCCAAACGGATGCATCTTATGATATTTGGCCAACAATCGCCCATTTCGATCGAATAGAACGTTAGTGTTGAACACCATTTGACCATCTTTGGGACAATCCTTGGTGCCATTATCACATGGTTGCCGATCCAATACATTGGCGATCAAATAGATTTGGTTCAGGCGAGCCAAACAGCTAAGCCTTCGAACAATGGACAAGTTGGCCATGTTTAACTCAGTATGTTCATTTTGGCAAAGAACAACGTTTGGTTTGTTGGTGATATTTGTGGAAAATTTCAATGCTTGTTCTCGTTTGCCGATCGGAAATATAAGACCTTCTTCAGGGAAGACGATTATATCAGCATGCTGGCATAATTAAAAATATAAGTAGATATATAAACGATTATGAAAATGTAAAATCCAATCAGAACCTCATTCTGAGCTATGCGTGCAGCATCCACATAGATTTTGAAATTTAGTTCAATGTTCTTCAAAACATCCAATGGATCGTTTGGATTGAATTGTGGAACATGATCCAAAACGGCGGCACGATAGCAGCTTTTGACTGCTGGCTTTGAATGGTCCCGAGTAGCAAAAACCAGAACAATGGCTACCACAATTATGGTCACTACACTAAGCAAAACGGCCGGCAATATTCGATTGATTTTGGCCATTTTTATGGCAAAGATCTGTCCATGCAACAAGTAGCGACAAACAAATAAATTACATCAAAACTGTGTTTGGTGAGATGTATTTTAATCGTTGAACAATACAAAAAAAGTACATTCAAATCAAGATCAACCAAACCACTTGAGAAAGAATATGGATTAAACTTTGACATCTCTGTTAGAAAGTCATTTTTTTGGCAACCATTCGATAAGGATAATTTTTTTTTATTTAACACAGGATTCAACACACATTTTTGGGTCGGGATATTACAAAATTTAAAATTAGATTATTATAACCATAAATTTATCAAAACAATTTTATGATTGAATCACGTGATGGTCCAACACCGATCCATTTTACTGTGAACGAATTTCAAACATAGTTTTTAGATTCTTTAGAGCTTCTGATCATTACTTGCCAACACTTACTTGGTTTTTGTACCAACAATTCCACTTTTCGGACATAGTTTTGAGCTTCTTTAGGCAAATCATCGAATTTTCTACAATCGCGAATGGATTGATTCCAACCTGGCAATGTTATATATTCAACATTCACTTTGGTCAGATCGGCCACGCTGGCCGGTGGTGTTATTAGCTTTTTTCCATCCAAATAATAATTGACGCCAATTTTGATTTCTTTAAGTCCATCCAATATGTCCAATTTCGTCAATGCGATACTTGATGGAAAAAAAGAGTTCAAGTTCCAAAATATAGCCTAATTCCTTTGGATACTAACGCTGAAAAACTGTTAATCATATCAGCATAGCGTAGCAGCACAACATCCAACCATCCGCATCTTCGTTTACGTTTGGTGGTGACACCAATCTCTTTTCCCACACGTTGTAGATATTCACCAGTATCATCAAACAATTCGGTTGGAAATGGACCATCACCAACCCTGGTGCAATATGCTTTGGTCACGCCAAAAACATCGCCAATAAATCTGGGTGGTATCCCTAAACCAGTACAGGCACCGCCTACCGTACAATTTGAAGATGTAACATATGGATAGGTGCCAAAATCAATATCCAACATGTTTGCATTTGCACCTTCGACCAAAATTTTCTTTCCTTCTTTGATGGCACCATTAATGAATTCGATTGTATCCCGAACACATGGTCGAACTTGTTCTCGCATGGTACGATATTTGGCCAGCTGTTCATCTATGTTCAGCTTCAAGCTGGGAAATTGTATTTGGAACACCTTGACCAATGAACGGAATTTTTCTTCAAATTTTTCGAAATCTCCCATCAAATCGGCCATACGGATACCGGTCCTAGAGGCTTTGGTTGAATAAGCAGGACCAATACCTTTTTTGGTGGTTCCTAAACTTTTTGCTCCTTTTTCGATCTCAATCAATCCGTCCACTTCTTGATGAATATCGAAAACTAAACAAGAGATGGCCCACAAAAGAGAGAGAGAGAGAGAGAGAGAGAGAGAGAGAGAGAGAGAGAGAGAGAGAGAGAGAGA
>JAOZJS010000699.1:0-22378 GCA_025882695.1 Amerodectes protonotaria
TATAGTGTATCTCATCATCGAGTCAAATCATCACATTGGGCCAATCAGAGAGAGAAAGGAGTATAGCTTCGTCTCTTGTTTAGCTGCTGAAATGCGCTTGGTGGGCCGCACCAAAATGTGTTTGATGGGCCTCAAGTTGCTCGTCCCTGCCCTAGACATTGACCTTTGGCTTGGTGTTGGTGTTGATGGTGGTTTCTAAAGGCGCCACACCTTTCTTAGCTTTTGGTGGCCCATTTTCCGTTTGACCTACGAACCCAAGAGAGATGATGGTTATTGCGTAAAATATTAGGTGTGTTTGTTTGTGTGTGTGTGTGTGTTATACCGTACTACACACACTGCCACCATCCGGTTTACGTTTTGGCTTAATGGTGGTATCGTATTAATAATATCCTTTACATTCCGGGACTGGGTTATACGTTGTTGGTTGTTCATTAAGTAAATAAAACCGGAAATTAATTGAATGAAAAAGGTTACAACCATAACAAAAAGCCGAGACCTCGAGACCAGTATTTTATTAAATTGTTGTGCTACATTCTTAGATGATAATTTTGCCATTCGCTGTACGCGTACCACACACACACCATCTTAAATTAGATTGTTTTTGGTTGATGCGCTGGGGCATTACGATTGCTTCTGTGTTACCATACAATTCGCTATTAGCTTAAATTCAATTAACAAAATGTCATCTGTCGTCGTCTTGGTCGTCTTGATGGAGCAAACACTGCGAGCATATGGTCAAGGTTGGCGGATCAGAAAGAGAGTCAACAAGCAAGCGAGCAAGCAAGGTCCCAAAAGACAAGTCTTGAAGACTTGCCCATGCACGGTCTGTTGAAGGTGTGTGTGCACCGGCCAGCCAGTCAGCTACCAATTCACGGGGCTGTGTGCTGGTGACACGTGGTGCATATCCTTAGAAAATAGACCTGGAGACCTTTAAGAACCACCTTATGTTCGGTTTTGCCTTTTGTTTTGCCTAAGGTTTTTTTTAAATGTCTTGAAGAACAAGAAGTCGAAGAAATAAGAAAAGAATAGTAAAGAAAAGTAGAACACCACAAGGTGTTTTCCAAGATTTGCCAATCACCCCACACACGGCCAAGTCTTAGGTGTCTTGGCCAACAACATCATGATCATGCATGGTATGAATTCTGAGCAGATGGACCCACACCACCACACCATCAGAATAGAGTAGACATTTGGTCCAATTTGGGCCAACAAACGAGTTAACTGCTGCTGCTATAAAAATAACCTCTCCAGCCAGCAGCACACAAACTGCTGCCGCTGTGCTGACGCGTGCCAGATGCTGGAACTGCCTTGGAATTGTTTGCTTGTTGCTGAAATCTTTGTTTCAACAATGTGTTTTGGTGGTGGTACACATTGTGGAACACATTTTAGGATACAGGCACCCTAAAAATAAGTAAAAGTCGACACCGATATCGGTGCGCAACAGCACCTGGAGTATAACCAGACCAAATCAAATAACCGTTCATCGAGACACGAGTCTGCCACGCGTCATCATATTGATTCTGATCCTCAGGATCCGCCTCCTGTCTAAGCCTGTTGTTGTTGTTGATGGTCTGGATGGTCTGGAAGATTCTCCTGTTATGAATAATTGATAATGATCGAGAAGTCGATGAAAGCTTTTTGGGACCAAAACAGTGTCAACAGTGAAAATTTGTTTGGTTTTTTTTCAGCGCTGCTTTCCCTAAATCCCAACTGTCCATCATCGGAGATGACCAAAGCATGTGCGTGTGTGGGCATAAGAGGCAGAGAAATGAAACGAAATGAAAAAGAGAGAGAGAAAGATCCAACGAGAGAGTTCAATAACTTTTTTTTGCAAGTTTCAACAGCCCTAAGGATCCATCGATCAGGATCCTGTGAATCATTGACCCCCGAGGATCGTTTGTAGATCGAACTTGGAAGTTTCGAAAGTGCACACGACAACGACAAACACACAAAAAAATCCGAATGATATTTCAAAATCAGTGACAAAACAAAATATAGATTGGGAGATTGGGAAACGGAACGGAGCTGATCCAACACACACAGAGTGAACAGGTAAAACACTTTTGAATTGAACAGCAATCGAATCAAGCTCCCGAAAGTGAATGACATTGGTGGCCGAGTTTTGTTTCAGGTCACTGGCACAAACACCGTGCACCGTACGGTGTTTCAATGCCGATGACATCAGGCCCGGTGATAGTAAAAGTTATTGTTGTGCGTCCGGTCCAAAGAGAGAGTCCGATTCTCGGGTAATCGCCCGTCTGGAACAGAAGCCCTTACAAGAGAGAGAGAGAGAGTCCGAGCGAAATCAAGACCTCCGATGTCATTCAACTGTACTTGGGAGATCTGCCAAACTGCCGTTAGGTTGTAGCCATTCGCGGTCTCAGATGATCATCCAAAAGTTACAGTTACATTGATCTTGGTCCAGGTGTAGGTGTGAAAAATAAACTCTATTTTGGATTGGATGTAATTAGTTTCTGTTGCTGGTATGTTGACCTTGTCCATCTAAATGCAATGCTTGTATTCAAAAAAAATCATCATCATGATCCAGGTTTGTTGTTGCGATGCTGCTCGGTCGGCACGGTGCCACGTGCCAACAAGCAGATGGTACTCGTTAGATGTGTCGATGATGGTCATGAACCTTGTGTGTGTGTGTGTGGTTGCATTCGCTGACCATATAGAGCAGATGATTTAGATTTTGGCCAAGTATAGCACACACTGGCGAGCACCATGTGCCATTGGACCGATTGGACGATAATCTCTTATGTTGGAAGCGTGGATAGCGTTTTTGGCAAAATGCGGTTTATTATTAGCGTGATGGTTTTTCAAAATAAAAGAAAGGAAGGATTTATTCAGTTAAACTTCGGACATATGGTACATGGTACATGATAGTGAATATCACTTGAAAATTTCTTTTTTTTTTGGTTTAAATTATTTAAATCTATTTGAAAATATTTATTTACAAACACGAACATCCGAAACGCGTTGGCCGGCGGTAAAAATATTTGTGTGGAACGGATATTGCATCAAGGAATTCATTGTCATAATCATCAACAACAGCATATTAATTGAATGAATATTATAATTGTTATTAATTAGTTAACTATTGCCACATAAAGGTACATGGTACACACACATGCGCACGCACACACTGATCGGTTCCCTGATCCGGGATCCGGTGAGATAGATGATCAAAATGGTTCGAATTAATAATTAATAATTAATAATTCGAATTCGTATCTTGTATCTTGTATCGTGTATTATTACTATTTAATTGTTTGATGGTTTAGTATCACCACCAAGCAATGCGGTGGCACATTCTTCAACATTCTCCGGCCAATCACAGACATTTTCTTTGATGTTGAACACTAAATTTTGCGGACAAGGCATATGATGGCGTCTGGTACCTTCGCACATAAAATACATGGTACAATCATTTTTATCCTTATGATAGCTAATATGTCCATCAGCTTCATCGCATTTAACTTCGTCTTTGTTTTCCGATTTTGAACTGAACGATCCAACGGTGGTTTCATCCAAACCTTCTACATAGTAGTTTTTCAATTCATCTTTGGCCGCGTTTATTAGCGGAAATTTCACGCCCATACAGGATCCGGTAAAATCGTCCATGTCCACCGACCAGATCATGATTCCGCTCAGACCGGCTTGTTTCATCCATTGAGTCTAAGATCGGAGAGAAATTCAGATTTTGTTAGTGATCTCACATGTTCTTCTTCTTCTTCTTATACCTTGACTTTGAAACTTCTTGGATCATCGAATCCAACCCATTGATCACCAAGATAAGCATAGGGAACCATTTGTTCGTTGTCCCATACCAAAGTGGCGCCCATTTTGAGCATATCACAAATCTGTGGGCACAAAGCAAAAAAAATGGATTCATCGGGTCTATGGTCGGGACCGAATGGTCGCTAAATGATGGTACAAACCTCGAAAAATGATAAAAATCCGGATTCTTTGGTATACATTCCTGGGTTACCGCCCTTGATGGCCGGATCGCCAATATCCGTCAGATTAGGACTAGCTAATGTAAATGATCGGCCTGAAACGCGAAACGCGGTGCAATTTTACAATTTTTAGTTTGTCGCGAAAACGACATGACACTTTTACTTACCATAAGTTGGCAATCCAACAACGATCTTCTCTCGTGAAGCTCCTTTGTTGATCCATTCGTTGACGCTATAGTCCTAAAATGGGTGAAAATGCATTATACAGACAAAATGTGGGGAAAATAAAATTGAAATTGGCGCGCGCGCTCGCTCTTGTCTGAATGGATGGATGGATGGATGAAAGGATCTTTTCCGGGAAAATAACGGTGCACCACGGCTGCTGTTAATGGGTCAAAATGATGGTACAAATGGTACTGTTGCTGCTTCTGCTGCTGTGGCTGTTTGGTTTGATAACCGTTGTGAAACTCTCGTGTGTGAGTGCCATACGGGGAAAATAAAAAAAAAGGGTCGACAACGTCGGCGGTGGCCCGAACGCGGAAGAGCGAAAGTGGCTAAAAGCGAAAATCCACAACACACGACATAGACGAAAGAAGACGAAAGTAGAAGAAAAAAAATTGGTGGAAACAAAAGCTTGACCCGAGAGAGTAGGAGGCAAAAGTTCAGACCATCCGTTGGTGGTTGGTGGTGGCGGTGGCGGTGGTAGGTAAGATGGTAGGGAGGAAAATGACCGAAAAAGGGAAATCTCCTCGAACAACAACAACAACAACAAAAAGAAACGACAATGGGACAAGTCTAGACAGATGAACGGGTGCGCGAGCGGGTGAACTTTCTCTACTTTCTCTCTTGGGGGAACCATTTCCTGATCCACATCCAGAGACAAAGCTAATTTTATACCGGAACACACACACACACACACACACACACAAGCTTACCACAGTCAATTTTCGTTGATAATCATTGGCCGAATGTAATGCAAACAATGGTGAATTGTGGTTGACATTCTTCTCCCAATCACCATGGAAATCGTAGGTCATTATATTCATGAAATCCAAATATCTGTTGAGATTATGGTCAGAGAACATGGTCGGATTAATCTTTGAAAACTAATCTTCGTAATCCTCCAAATATCCTAAATAAAAATCCTAATTACTTGTTGACTTGAGGCACATCATATCCACTGTTGACCGCTTCGAAGCTTGCCGGAACTGCCGCCGAAAGCAAAAGTCTTGGTTTACCGGAACCTTTGGCTTCACCATCGAATGTTTCACGGATTTCCTGTGGGAATCGAGAAAAAAAAGATATGGCACTGCGTTATGGCGCCCAGCGAAAAACCAGAATCCAGTCCAGAATTCATACTTTCAACAATTTTGTATAACGTTCTTTATCCTCGGGTCCGCGTGGAAACTCCCAACAAATATCCAAACCATCGAAACCTTTTTTTCGTAGAAATTCAATCACATTGAATGTGAACAATGTTTGACGATAGGAACTTTCGGTCAACGTCTTGAACGGAATAGGGCCCATCATCCAACCACCAACGGCGATCAATATTTTAAGTTTTGGATTTTTGGATTTTAGTGCCAATACCCGCTCATAGAGGCCGTTGGCGATCTCGTCTCCTGGTTCGCTGGGAATCAATTTGAATTCATGATTTAGATTGGCGAACGCATAGATTACATGGGTACACAGATGAGGATCCAAATGTTCCGGTGTGAATTGTCCTTGTCCGGGTCTTTTATGTGACCAATTAGTAAAATAGCAAACGATTCTAGCATTGCTTTCATTTCTGGACGGTTTCATGATTGCCGGCGCCGACGAAGTAACTTTCGGTTTATCAATAATCATATTAATATCGGTGCTCGGAACGAAAACCTTGGCCGAAGTGTCCACCATCTTGGCCTTCTGAACGATGGATTCAAATTTGGATTTCTCCTTAGGCCTACCCAGCAGCTCTTCGGCCATGATGCTGATCAGTGGATACTTTTTGCCCGCACAGGATCCTTTGAAATCATCCATATCAATGGTCCAAACCATGGCGCCGCCATAATTATTATCGATAATCCATTGAACCTTTTCCCGTATGGATCGTTCATCATCGAATCCGACCCATTGATCACCTTGGATGGCGTACGGAACTTTTTGCTCATCATCCCAAATATATTTGGCACCATTTTTGAGCATCTCGCAAATCTCATAGAAGGCCAAAAATCCGGATTCTCTTGTATACTCGCCGGCTTTTCCGCCGCCCGATGATGGCGCATTGAAACCCTGATTGGTCGTGGAGGCTAATGTAAAACTTCTACCATAAGTGGCCAAACCAACGATTAGTTTCTCTTTAGGTGCTCCAAGTTTTTCCCACATTTTCACTCCATATTCCTAGACAGACAGACAGACAAACAGACAAACAAACAAACAAAATTAATCAACGTGCTTGGGAAATTTTCATTCATTTTGTTCCAGCACAACCATTGTCAATTGTTTTCTCCAATCAGTTTCCGACGATAGTGCATATAGTGGGGCATTGTGTCCGGTTTTTGGTTCCCATTTACCATGGAAATCGTAGGACATGATATTGATGAAATCTGCATTGCTGTTGTTCATCATCATCATCATCAAAAAAAATGGGAAGAAGAACAAGATCGATTATGTAACAAATCGTGTGAGCCTGTTTTTGTCATCAGCAACAAACCTTGCCACTCCGGGAACATCGTAGCCACCTTTTATGGTTTCAGCTCCGGCCGAAACGGCCACGCTCAACAATAGTTTGGTTAGACTTTTCTCCTTTGCTTCCGATTCGAATGCTTCACGAAGCTCTTTGAGCAGATCGACAAAGTTTCTTTTATCATCACTACCTTTTGGGAATTCCCAATCCAAATCAAGACCTTTATTTCAGTCAAACCGGAAGTGATGAGAAAAACGGAAATGGAAACGAAGATTTTTCATTAGCATGTGTGTGGATGTGTTTTGTGCTCGTTAAATCCAAAAACGATAATTGCCAATCACATCAAAACCACATACCATCAAAGTTACGTTGTCTTAAATAATCCAAAGCACTGAATATGAACACTTGTCGATTGTAGCGTGTTGAAGCCATGGTTTTGAATCGTTCGGTACCGAATGACCAACCGCCTGAATTGAGCGTGATCAAAAAGATTGGTGGAGGATTAGTGGTCGGATCGTGCGGTAATCTAGCCGGTGATCCAGCCGGTAAAACATACCAACAGCCAGTAAAACTTTGAGATTGGGATTCTTTTTCTTCAATTCCACCACACGTTCGTATGTTCCTTTTTTATCCTTGTTCAATGTTTCATCGGTGGAATCGAATGATGTGAGCTTGTTGGCTTTCATCCAACCAAAACTGATCAGATTTGATTAACAAAAAATCAGAACATGAATGTTGAATCGATCGATGCCTGGAATACCTGAATATCAAATGAGTGCACAGGAATGGATCAATATCTTCCGGAACAAATTTGCCTTCTTTCGGCCTATATTGTGACCAATTTGTATAATAGCAGACCAATTTTTTCTGCGTTCCGCCATTCTCTTTGATGTTGGGCGTGGATAATTGATTGTAAAGTCTTGATTCTGGAACATGATCAGGAACATGATTCAGAATACGAACTCCATTTGTCAGATTTCATCAAAAAGTACTCACGATAAAGCCTTTTGGATTGTGATGGAACAACCAACACGATCCAGGAGAATATGATCCAAGACAAGTAGATCTTTGGAAATGGAGTCTAACATTGGGGAACATTGGGGAAAAGGAACGGAAAAGGAACAACAACAACCAAAACAATAACATAAAAAACATCAGATTGTTTCGAAATCAGAGGACAAATCATATTTTGAATCGATCGACTTGTTGCTCCAAAAGTGTTCCAAAAACAAAAATGTTCAAATATGGATACAAATCAGTTTATTTTCACATTTTCACTCAAAGCAACCACACTTGTTGGACATCCACGTTTCTCGATGTTTTTATTGCAAACATTTTTCCCAGATTTTCCATTCAAGATTGTTGGCCATTGACTTCAAGTGAAAACTATGCAAACATGCAACAGTGCGTGTATGCTTGTTGTTATTACAAGTTGTTTTGGAACAACTTGGCATTGAAAATCCTCGACTAGAAAAACAAAATCACGCTCCCGGATTTGTTTTTGCTCCAAGACATGATCCTAAATTGATATTTTTTTTGCTGTCTATGCGGTCCATGATTCGAATGATTCGAATTCGGACATTTACCGCAAACCACCACCACCACTGTGCAGACATGATAATTGTTGTATTGTTAAGCACCAAATTAACCTGATTATCCAAAGTGGAAACGATAAAACTATATTTTTTCAGTGGCTTTTGTTTTGTTTTGTTTAATTGTTCCATATTCAATGAGCTAATTATTATCATCAAGCTAACTGAAGCTAGGACAAGCGTCCAGTTGGCCACGATGTCGGCGAAGATGGTGATGCCTGTCACGAATGTATCCAAAGTATCCAACAACTCCAAGAAGGAGAGAGAGAGAGAGAGAGTCAATCGTATGCACAGACAAAACATTGTGCCAACATTTGGCCGATGGCTTTGTTTCCACCATCTTCTTGTTGTTGTTGTTGAAACGAAACAGCAACAAGTAAGGTTAAAGACAAAAGAAAGAAACACACTACTAAATACAAGAGTGGCACAAAAACATTGAGTTTACTGAATTGGCCAAAACTCAAATGATGACCATCATCATCATCATCATCACCGCCGCAACGGACTCTCTGTCCGCCCTCGTACAAGTGTGTGGAGTGTAATTTTGGAAACAACACCATTTTTTCTCTTGGCGATTCAGACGATCACGACGATGATTGTGGCCACCGATCATTATCATCATCATCGCAGACAAGCCGATCCATGGTAATGAACCAAATCCAAATTAAAAGCAAAAAATTAACTGATTGTCTCGATTAACGGAACGCGCCGATCCGGTTGATGATTTATTTTGGATATAACACATTCAACATTCACATTCTTTATTATTATCCAATCTAAATTTGACATCATGGCTTCGAAGCCATTGTGAAGTTTCGGAAGCTAAAACAATGGTTTGGAATTGATGAAGATCAAGCAAGACAACAACCACAAGAACAACAACAACAATAACCACACAACCGTAAAGCATCAACGATGGCAGAACGAAAAAAATAATGAGGTCGGCTCATCATCCAGCATCTTTCTCTCTCTCTCCCCTTTCTTTTTTTTTCTTTCTGAAGCTTGAAGATATTGAATCCTGCTCTGGGGGATTCATCATCATCAAATCACTGGCTTTGGGCATTTCGTTTTTCGATGTTCTTAAATGCGAAAAATGCCATTGGCACCAAACAGTGATGTGACAACTTTGACGTTTGACAACTGTCAAACTATGTATGTGTGGTGTGGTGTGCTGTGTTATGGTTGTGGATATTTTTGGGAACGAAACGATTTGGAACGAAAATCAAATTATTAGCGAAGCGAAGATGGCCGATCAACATAAAAGGATTACCATGATTTATTCGAAAAAAAAATTGGAGAATTTTTTTATTTTCAAATCAAACTAGAAGTTGATCGGTGATTTTCAAATGGACAGTTGCGCAGCGAAGCAAGGCGTGGCTTACAACTTTGAATGGATCACAATTATTTTCAATAACTATAAACATTAACATTGAACATTGAATTGGTGATGATGATTAGCGCATTCGAAAACTGAGAAAACAGAAAATATATTTTTATCCAATCACAGCTATAGGAGATGTTGAAGGAGGAGTCGAAATCTACTAGCAAGGCGGTACTGTTGAGGCAACATTATTTTAACCCATTTGAATTAAAAACAGGAACAGGGGACTATAACAACACATATTTCCCCCGTTCGTACACAGATGACGTATATTAGTAGAAGGGTAACGGTTGTTGAATGTATTTCATGTAATTCAATTTTTTCGTCGCGGAAGTTGATTTGAAAGCTAAACACCGCTATCATTCGGCAGGTATCGTTTTAAGAATAAATATGTGGCACTAGGATAAACCTGCAAACAAACAAACAAGATGACGATGATGATTGGGGAGGATGTAAGGATGATGCTTGCTTTGGGGGACACTTGTTAGCTTCTTCTTCTTCTTCTTCTTATTCACCTGCTTCTTGTCTGTTCTTGTTGGCCAAAATCGACAACAAAAAAAAAACAACAAAATTATATGGAGCAGTCCACCATCTCTTCACTAGTGCACTTAAACAAACCAACCAACCAACAACAGTATACACCTGTGTGCGTGTATGTGTGGCCAATATTACAAGAGCCGAAGCCGAACCTTTTCCCCAGTGTGTTCAGCCAGTCGCAGGCAAAGCAAAATTTAGAAGTAATATTTTAAAAAAAGTAGAAGAAGAAGAAGAAAAAGAAACAGAAAGATTTCTGTTCAGCAAGTTAGACCAGAATGGCAAAACAAGAGATAGCGGGACAAAGTTAAAGATTTGTGGAAAAGGAAAGAAGAACACAACATGGCGGTGCTAACAAGCCACCACCACCATTTTTTTTCGTTGTTTCATGATCTAACTGTATCTGTAACTTGGAAACATCATCGCCAGCAGCACTGTTAAGGTATCTTTCTAGCTAAGCCGAATGCAAACTAGCTAGCCACCACCACCAACATCACGATTGAATATTATATTTTGGAGCCACGGATCTCTTTTCGCCCAAGCTTGATGAACAAGCTGGCAAAAGAAAAATCAAATGCTGGAGCACCTTGTTTGCTTCAAAAAGTTTCTCTCTCTCTCTCCCGCTCTCGCTGGCTATTTCTATCTTTTTGAAAATCTATCCTTAAATCTTTTTCTCTTTTTCTCTTCCTTTTCTGTTTCTGTTCTCTTTTTCCTGTGAAAAAGTTGGAACAACAACAACAAAAAGTTTTCTAGTAGACCTGGTCAGGATTTGTCTTGTGTGTTTCACAGCACAAGAAAATCAAAGAAAAGACAACAACAACAAAAAAACAAGACATCAAGACAACAAGAATGGTCTAGCTCTTTGCAGAAGACGACTTGAAACACACCACCAACACAACACTAACGGACCACGGGTATTTGGCTAATGTTGTTGTTGTTGTCGTTGTTGTTGTCAAAGTCATTCTTCTTTTGAATTACCTCGAATACTTTCAAAGAACAACAACGAGCGAAAAAAAAGTGGGCACACAAAGTTCCGTTCGTACAACAACAAAAGCCCCACAAAAGCTCTCCATCATCATCTCCAAAGTGATGATGGTAAACGACGACCACGACCACGACGATTGTTTTGGGTGGTGAATCCAGTGTGAATCCACCATCGTTTTATTCCGTAAGCGGCGCCGCGGATCACTGTATCGCTTTGGATTCATCATCATGGATGTATCTTCATTCACAGGACACACACTTGTTGCATTTCGTACCGAAGAAGAATAACGATCGTTTTAATGGTGTGGATGGAGATGATGGCGATAATAAAACAAAAAACAAAACTGCTACTGCGGTCCGCTGCTTCGTTTTCCAAGCTGTTTCAAAAATGATATTTTGAGACACACACCGACATCCTCATTAAATCGTGAAACAACAAAAAAAGCAATAATATTTATAATAATAATAATAATAACAATAATCAGAACACACGAAAATTTCAATGATAAAAGCTCGTTCCTTTTTTTTATATTTAATATTCCAAAATGGCTCCCAAATGGATACACACCATTGAATCCACCATTCCATTAGGAGTGACCTTACTCTTTTTTTTTCGAGGCGTTTGTTTGTAACCTTTTCATCATTCCAAATGAATGGCATTATTCAACAACAACCACCACAGCGGCAGCAGCCGCGGCCAATTTAAATGTGGCCACTCTAAATGATGATGATGATAATACTAATAACAATGATAATTGGCTCCAGAGTGAAGCGCGAAGGAACACGACACATTCTGTCCGGCGGCAGCCGAAACAAAATTCGATTCAATCTGATTTTTTTCAGAGTTCTCCTCTCTCTCTCTCTCCTTCGCTTGTTTGGATTCGTTTGTATGAAAAATGGGCCTCGACTTTCGGCTGGAACAAACAAACATATATTCCAAGCCGAAGCCGGCCAATGGAATGCGCGCTGCCATATCGTAGCCATGCATCGAAACAAAGAAGCACAGGAACCGAGTGGATGTTACCACACACAATCATCTCAATTCAGAAATATGAAATTAGCGAAAATGTTGTTGTTGTCGTCGTCAACAATATTCGCTACAGTTTGTCTCTTGTTTCACTGGGCATGTGTTTTCATCGTGATCGATATTGTGCAATTTCTTGGAACCAAAAAACAAAATTTCCAAGACATTTGATCCTATCGTTTTCACCGTTGTACATTTTTCCCATATCTTAGTGAATATCGGCATTTTTTATTATTATTATCGTAACCATTTGATCGGCGGATTTATTTATATTATTAGTATTTATATAATAACATATCCTCCATATGCAATCCGTTTGCAATGCAATAATGCTTGGGATTTCAAATTTCTCAGCTTACCGATTCTGAACATAGATGGCAGCACAGGTTGTTAGTCGCGCAACTCGAAGCCCGCCAATCAAACATTTGTGGTGCGGCCCACCAAGCATTTCTCCACAAGCAGAAGACGAAGCTTTACTCCTATCTCTCACTCTGATTGGTCAAATGGAATAAATTGACACGATGACGCGACACACGTTAGCACTATGGAAAGCGATCAGCTTTAACCAGTACAAGTCTGTGCATGTTTGACGCCTATAACAACCGTTTTCCCCTCTGATTGGTCCGTTGTGATGATTTGACCTGATGACCAGACATACTATAGGGAGGAGAAGGTACAGCCCGCCAAAAAAAAAAAAAATTTAAATTGGCCCGTTGATTAAAAAGGTTGCTCAGCGCTGTACTAGAGATTCTAATCTGCCAAATTCCATGAACCACTGTTGTATAAGATAATCTTTTCCATGAATCGCGAATTCATTGGAAACATCTACTACTTCCAAGGTTAATGTTGGCGAAAAAAAACGCGAGAAAATCTAGGTCAAGTTCATGAAATGAATGAATTCCGCATTCGGCTATAAACCGAAGGCGAGAAACCTGCACTATCTAATTTCACCCGAAGAATACCGTTCCGGGTTCCGGGAGAAAATCTGGGACATTGAAATCTTTTTTGGGGCTTTTCGGGAAACCAGATATATAACATTAAATTCTTGGGAACGATAACTAGGCCACGATAAGCCGGACCACTTCTTAGGTTTCGGGAAATGATTATCACTATTATTATTATTGGAACAAACGTTCGGTCAAGAACGAGGCAAGGGAAATTTTGGATACAAATTCAAGGCCAACGCTGTTGGAATCGCAAGCACACGTATGAAACGTATGGAAAAGAGAGAGAAGGAGAGAGAGTGTGTAAGTTCAAGTTTAAATGTTGTTCTTGTTCTTGGGCTTTCTCCAGAATAATAATAATAATAATGATGATAATCAGAATAATCGTCAGAAGAAGAATATATAGCCACCACCACCACCACAAAAAGTCCATGGAATAGTGCCAGAATATGATGACCGTGAATTCACGTTTGGCGCACACACATCCTCTACACAACACACATGCGGTGTGAAGCGTTCCGGCCTGAATATTCTGGGTTGCCAGAATATATAAATTCTATATACCCACACTCCTTGGTGAACGCTTTGCGCCTTGTCAATGATGCCACCATCAAGACCACCATTTTGATTTTGGCGCTATCCCCGAGAATCCGCGGCCTTGGTAAAGTAGCAAGGTCAATTTTGTCCTGTTGGAAATTGGGCGCTTTCCTTGGCGCTTGTGTGTGGTATTTGGATGCCAAGGTCAATCGATTGGATCCAATCAAATAGAAAACACCAACAAGCTAGCAAACGAAAGCTGTTTCTAGGTCATCATCAGAATCCTTTCAACCAGAAATAAAAGGGAAAGACAACCCGACCAAACTGATTACATAACACGTACACATACACACACACTGTTTCACGCCAGGATTCTTTCGCTGGCCATGAATCCCGGTTCGGTTTTTTCGTTCGTATTGCCACTACTCGTGTCGATTCTTTGATATTCCAATCGAATATCTTATTGCTACGGGTGCGTGTGGGTTTGCCGCCAATGTTCGCGCGACCGACACAAATCGTGAATGGTGGTTTTGATGGCCGCCATCTGACGACCTTCAACACTATGAAATGAGCTATTTTTTTGCTGCTGCCGCCGCCATTGCCGTTGCTGTCGCACACAAATATTTTCATTTTCATTTGTCCACAGTGAACAGTGCATGTGTGTCTGTGTCTGTGTGTACAACAAGCAGAGTGGAGATATATTAGCATCTCATATTTCTACCATTCCTGAACAGCATCATCATCAAAATGATAATAGTATGAATGGTACTGCTGCTGCTGCAGGCAAATAATCTAAAGAAGAAGAAAGCGAGAGGTTGGCCTTCAAAAAAAACAAACAACAAACGTAAAGCAAAAAAAAATATTTCCACACAAAACGTACCACCAACCAAAAACCAGCCAACAATCACTTGTACTTTCGTACCCAACACGAAGAAGAAGAAGACGACGAAGAAAAAGTAAAAAGATTCACGCAAACATACCGACACCATCACCCAGAGAGAGAGCGAGAGTATCCGAACAACAATCTCGCTCCCAAACCAATCTTGTGCGTGTGCACACACACTGTTGGGGTACACACACACAATGGAGAAGGCACGTTTCGGCGCGGGGCATATATAAAAAAACAATCCAACATCCAAATTATCATCATTCTTTCAGTGTCCACACTGGTGTCGATGACAACTATCAATGATTATTTATCTTGGTGATCTGGAATCGATCCAAAACGAAAATTCTTGATCGGTTATCGGGTGTTTGTGTTGTTGTTGTTGTTGTTTTCTCTTGGATGTTCATTGGATTCTTTGGTATCCAGTGAATCCAGATACCCAAAGAATCCATAGGACCATGCAAGTCCTACAGATGTTGCCGGTGGAAGTCATCCTCTACAATGCTGTCTACAATGGAAATTCATCTTTGTTAAAGGTTTGTTTGTTTGTTTTGTTGGCGCGGGCGTCAATGTTTTGCAATGTTGTTGTTTTTGTTTTTATTTTGGTTTTGGTTTTTTCTGGTAATTTGTATCATTATTATTTTCTAAAAATAAATCAACTTTGTTCGTCGCCGTTTTCCCGAAACAACAAAAAATCTTAATTTGGATTATGTTTTTGTTTGTTTGTATGTCATCACAGTATCTAATCTGTCCTATGACAAGGTCAGAAATCAAGCGGGTGACATCGATCAAGCTGGATAGGACAACATTGTTATTGATTGCTTCAAGATATGGCCACCATCAAGTGATGAAATTTTTGATAGAATTCTGCGAAGTTGACATCGAAGAGGTAAGTAAACATCATATATAAATAACATATGTCACGGTTGTCAATTTGTTACATGATGGTAATAATAAATTTTCAAGGTTGGCGAAGTTGAATTCGATGGGGAATTAGTGTTGGCCGCACCGCCACTATGGTGCGCTGCGGCTGCTGGCCATTTGGATTGTGTGAAACTATTGCTGGAACATGGCGCCAATGTAAATTGTACTACGCATACCAATTCTACACCGTTGAGAGCCGCTTGTTTTGATGGCCACTATGAGGTTGTGAAAGTTTTGGTGGAAAACGGTGCCGATATCGAGATTGCCAATGAATTAGGTCACACGTGTTTGATGATATCCTGCTTCAAACGGCATTACGATATTGCCGCATATTTGATTGAAAATGGCTGTCAAATCAATAGGCAAGGTGTTAAAGGTAAACTAATGGCATTTCAAGATGAAATGACAATTTTTTTTCACAATTATCATGCTGTTTTGATTGGATGCTAATTTGTTGTCATTTTTTTCCAGGCAATACGGCATTGCATGATTGTGCCGAATCCAACAGTATGGATATATTGAAATTGTTGGTGAAAAATGGTGCAACATTGAAACGCGATTGTTTTGGCTTAACTCCGTTGTTCACAGCATCACAGCATGGCAATATCGAAACATTTAATTACCTTAAATCTGTCTATAAATGTACGCCGGAAGAAGAGGCCGATGCATATAAATTGTTGGGCGCAGCGTTTGTCGATAAATTCAATAATTTAACCGAAGCAATGAAAATTTGGAAATGTGCTGCAATGCTTTCATCAAAATGTTCATTGAAATATTTGAATAGTTTGCTAATATGCGACCAAACTTATCTAAGAGCGTATGACCGTAATGTTGAGTTTAGAAATGAAACAGATTTAGAAATTTTGTTATATGATCCAGAATTGATGAAAATCCAAGCAATGATCATTCGTGAACGTATACTTGGATTGCATCATCGTGAAACGTATTATTTTATCCGTTATCATGGCGCTTCCTATGTTGAATCACGTAATTATACTCGATGTCTGCACTTGTGGATGTACAACCTGGAAAGGCAGGCCAGCAGCTCATTGCCATTGAGCGAGATCACCCAGAATAGTTTCATTTCAATGGTAGACCTATTTACAGTGATTTCATATTATAAGGAATCCGAGCTGAAAATCGCCGATGTACAATCCGTATTACAAATGGCCATGACTCAAGTGTTGGTGTCTAACAATTGTACACCAAGAGGTTGTACCGAAAACAGCCGAGTGTATCGGATTCTGGACAAGTTTTTAGTGAGAGAAGAGGTTCATTCCATGTTCAATGATTCCCTGAATAAGCTGGATCGACAATTTGTCATTATTCTGCATTTGATTGGTCTCCTATGCCAATATCAAGGAAAGATGACCTATGCTGAACAATGTGATTTCAAGAGTTTGATAATTGAGTTTTTACAACATGATCCAAGGTCCACACGTTCACATACAATATTGCACGTGATTTGCATACTATCCGCCCGTAGAGGAACATTGTCACTCAATGAAATATCATTGTTTGATGTATTCAAATTTCTGGTGGATATAAGTGCTGATCTGAATGTTCGCGACGTGATGGGCAACACTCCATTACATTTTCTGTTGGAACATCCAAAAGTCAATATGCAAATGGTGGATTATTTGATCGAATCTGGTTGCCATGTTGACCTACAAAATGTGAAAGGTATAACGCCGATTGATCATCTTAAAAAGAAGCCAAAATGGCCAGATTTGAATACTTTCAAAATAAAATATGTCTCATTACAATGTCTATGTGCTCAAATTATTCTTAAAAACCGAATCTGCATGACAAGATTGCCAAATAATCTAAGAAGATTTGTTGAAGAACATCGAAGATAGAAAATGCTCTTGTGCGGATACGAATAGACGGCCTCCGTGTGGTCGTAGTCATTCAATTCAAAACTATTATCATCATTATCATCCTCCTCCTCCTCATCATCATCATTATAATCTCCCGGAATCTCCTGGTGGTCTACTTCTTGATTGTTTGAATTTTACACAAATATTAGTTGAATTAAATTATTTAATGAGAAATTATATATATTTTTTAAAAAATGTTACTCTAGAATTCTAGACATTATTAAGAGATTTAATCCCCAATTAGGCAAGAGCAAAAATTCAATCACTTTGGTGTATTTGCGTGTATTGTAGATTTGTGCTCCAATTATTGTTATAATTATTTTACTATTGCTATTCTACAATGAATTAAAAAATAAAATGATTAAAAAAAATCCGATTTCCGTTTTCCAAGGAAGTGGGGGGGCGACCAAGCTGTCACAACATCCAAGTTTTGAATTGCGTCAAACTGGTTGGTTCACGATGATTCTCATTCATTTTTGCTGGAAGCTGAAATGCGCACACACAACAAAAAAAAATAGATCCGGTCCAGGTATAAATTATTTTTAGGTGGAATCTGTTTGTTGGTTATTGTTTGCTGTTGGTTGTTGTTGGTATCTATTTTCGATCTGTCACGATGATATTGGACAAATGTCGCCTAACACAGTGCATAGTTTTGTCTTTGGTTTAGTTTAATGATGATCATCATTGTGTCCTGCCCTTCATTTCCGATCTCTCTCGCTCTCTCCGGTAGAAAGTCTAACAATAATAATAATAATGAACTCCCTTGAAAAGGGCAAATAATATGCATTTTGGTTGAAAAAAGCCAACCAGCGCGCATCACCTGAACGAACAGCCATCACAATATCCTTGACGACAAGGTGTTGGCCCTCGTAGCCGTTGTTCTGGTCCAAGTGCACAAAGGTGACATTTGGCTTGCATGTTGTTGTTTTTTTTGTTCGTTCAATTCGCTTGCAAACCGTTTGCACGCGTTCGGTTTTTTTTCCGATTCACCCTAATGGAAGTTCACCAGCTGTCTAGGGATCTTAGGGTACCAGCGTGCATCAAGCAGACACCCAGAACACAGACATGCCAAAAGTGTTCTGTGTGTGTTCTAGATTTGACCTTTTGTCTTTTTGAACCAACAAGACCAAGATACCGGTTGAACAAATGTTTCGAACCTTGAAACTGAACGCGTGCCTAGCGCGTGCTGAAGATCGATGAAGACCGTAGTTGATCTGCAGACAAAAAATTAGGACACACATACACATGGTCTTAAGTGTGTGTTTGATCATTGCCATATGTCTGGAACGGTTTCTTGTAACAGCTTTTTTTGTTAATATTATGGAAAGCCATGTCGGTTGGTTGAGATGATGATTGTTTCGCGAGCTTCGAGCATGGATCTCCAAAAAATTTCCTTCCTTTACCCCCGACTATTACCCAAAAAAAAAGTTATTACGAGGCTATCACAACGATATAGCTTATATATATTTTCTTTTGGCTTAGAATATAATTGACCAACATCTTCTGGAAACGACCAAGATTTAATGATTGAACCTATTATCTTCTGGATGAGCGAGTGTGAGTGCGAGTATAACTGTGTGTGTGTGGTACCAGTTGAACAAGCAAAACAGGACACCAAACACTTGGACCATAATATCATCATCATTATTTTCAGCTATGGTGGACATATTCGCACTGGTGACCACTACCAGTTTCTTCTTCGACGATGATGATAATTCTGATGTCTGTCTCTGTTTGTCGCTGTTGGTCCAACAATGTAACAACAACAACAACAGCGAATGGTATAACCTGATAAATGTCATTCTTTTTTTTCGCTGGACAATAATGCCCAAGGAAAGAGAGGGATAATTAGATGGCTTTGGTCATTATCCACCAACGATACAGTTATGTGTAACGGAAAAGCGTATTGTTTTGTTGTATGCAAATATAGCAGCAAATTTCTGCCAAAAACATATCCGCCTTATTTCGGCCATCTCATCTCATCCTATTATCCTGGCCCGAATATAATGAGCTTGCGTGGTTATAATTCAAATATAGTCGGGCAACAAGCAGGAAAAAAACCTATAGTTAGCAATCAATCAGATTTTTTTATTCGAAGATGCTGCAAGAGCTGGAAGCCCCCATCATCCTGTCATGTCATATATGATTGGACGAAAGCGCGCGTAACAAAAAAGGGGAAAACTGTTTCCGCTTAAATTTCAATTCGAAATCTTTTTTTGGTATATTTTTAGAACACACACACACGCATACTCTATATCAGGGGCGAGCAACCAGCGGCCCGCCCATCAAACATTTGTGATGCGGCCCACCAAGCATTTCTCCACAAACAAGCTGACAAATAAGACGAAGCTATACTCCTCTCTCTTACTTTGATTGGTCCAAAGGGATGATTTGACCCGATGACGAGACACACTATAGCACTATGAAAAGCGTACAGCTTTAACCAGTACAAGTCTGTGCATGTTGGACGCCTTAAACAACCGTTCTCCCCTTTGATTGGTTCATTGTTATGATTCGACCTGATGACGAGACGTACTATAACCATTAGAAGAAGGCGTATTACTGTTGTATTACGGTTCTCTTGTTCCGAGATGTCGTCGTAGGTCTACCATTCTAAACTGGTATTACTTTATATACGCGGCCAACCCGCCAAAAAAATTTTTCAAAATTTTAATTGGCCCGATGGATTAAAAAAAGGTTGCTCTACTCTGATCACTACGTTATTCTGGAGTGAATGTGTGCGTGTCTATTATATAATAATCATCATCATCTTGTTCTTCTTCTTGTTCTTTCCCGGGAACAAGGATTCGTTTTTGAGCGGAGGATTGCCAACCATATGCTCGCGCGTTACCATTATTATTGTGGTTGTTGGATATGGCACGGAAAAGATTTTTGGATTTTTTCATTTCAAGAACCAAAAACACCAACGCGCGCAGACAATCAAACGGAATTGTTTTCACTTTGGGCACACACACCAAAACACGCACACACATCTTATTTTGGGAAAGTCAAACATTCCAGGCCAACAAGCCAGAGAACACACACACACCAACATTTCAGATCTGTCAAACATGGTTTATGTGCATCTTCAATACTGTACATGTTTTTTGCTTCTTGGTCGATCTTGGTCGGTCTGGTATCCATAAGATGGTTCGGGACAAGTTCCGATCAATGATTGATTGCCAACCCAGCATACCAGTGACAGTGATGGACCACGATTGTGGATGGATGGTCGAGTCGAGTGTTTGTGGCCACCGCGACCCAAAATGACGATGATGACGATGATGGAGATGATGATGTTGATGATGATGATGATGGAATGAAATCTATTCGGGCCAAATATCTAGTTAACGGTGGTCGGAAATCGTTCAACTTGAACCAATTTGATCTCGAACCATTCCACCATGATGATAATAATAATAATAATCATCATCATCATCATAACCATCATCGTTGTTGTCGTCCATTCATCTATTTACATAATTTCAAATCCATGATCATCATTAATTATAATTGATTCAAATATGAATATGCAACAAACAGACACACACATATACACAAACACCAAGAAATATGTATCAGATCAGTGTCGTTGGTTGGTTCGTTCATTCGTTAGTCCCCTCATCCTATTTCCAACACACACACACACTCTCTCTCTCTGAATCTCTTCAACCTTTCCGTATAAATAAATAAATGAATGAATGAAAACCGCTATTTTTTTTCTAGACGATAATCATTTGGTGGCTATTTTTATACCCGAGCTGAAGATGATTGTTGTAATATGAAAAAAAAAATTTTATTTTTTTATTTTGAAGAACAAGAGTGTTGCGCTTGTTGGTGGTGTGTGGTGTGTGTGTGCATGTAAGCATAACGGTTTCGTTTGTGTTTGTGTTTAAAATATAAAAAAAAGTTTAATTATAGAAATGGTCCAAAAGAGAGCTAGCTAACACTCCAGAATAGAATAGAACACCAGAAATGATTATTGGTACACAATTGAAGAAGAAGAAGAAAAAGAAAGCACAATTAAAATCATTCGCGCCTACCCAGCCAATGGTGGCCCAAATTTGGCGCTTTAATTTTTCTCTCTCTCTCCCTCTCTCTTCTAAATGAAAGCTTGATCATAACAATTTAATTCCTATTCCTATTCCTATTGTTGTTGTTATTGTTGTTGTTTATGGTAAGCCATCAATGGTGGTGTATCAAAGTTTATGCCCTTTGTCCTATGTGGATGTAGAATCCAAAATGGTTGTTGTTCGCACGCTGATACACACACACCACCACCACCACCACATACCCACGGCCAGGAAGCCAGCGAGCAAACAAACACCGAACGAAACGACCGAAAAAAAAAGAGTAATGGCAATCATTTTGGCCACCATCAACGACATCAACGACGATCAAAATCAGGGACGAGCAACCTTTTTTTTGTTGATCCGACGGGCCAATTTAAATTTCGAAAATTTTTTTGGCGCGGGCAGCCGATTACATAAAGTGTTAAGTGTAGAATGGTAGACCTAAGACGACATCTCTGTACCAGAAAACAGAAGTACAACTTCGGCTCCTCCTTATAGTGTGTCTCGTCATCAGGTCAAATCATCCCAATGAACCAATCAAAGAGGAGAACGGTTGTTATAGGCGTCAAACATGCACAGACTTGTACTGGTAAAAGCTGATCGCTTTCCACAGTATTACAATGTGTCTCGTCACCGGGTCAAATCATCACAATGAACCAATCAGAGGGGAGAACGGTTGTTATAGGCGTCAAACATGCACAGACTTGTACTGGTTAAAGCTGATCGCTTTCCATAGTGCTATAGTGTGTCTCGTCATCACGCCAAATCATCCCATTGGACCAATCAGAGAGAGAGAGATAGGAGTATAGCTTCGTCTCCTGTTTAGCTGTTGAAATGCGCTTGGTGGGCCGCACCAAAATGTGTTTGATGGGCTGCAAGTTGCTCTACCCTGCGCAAAATGGATGCTCGAACCGACGGTTATATCTGTTAAGCACGTCTTTTTTTTACCTGGAAGGAAATTATTACCACGGAAAGCAGAAGAGGGTGAACAG